>OMOV01110311.1:0-15547 GCA_900312565.1 Beryx splendens | reverse complement strand
AAGCCCAAAAACCTGTGTTCAGTTTCAATATCTGAAGAAATACAGGAATTAATTGCAATGAATAATCACACAGACCAAATGTAGAACAGGTGTGTCAAACAGTCACTAACACTACAGCAATTAGACCTCAGAGCCTCTTTTGTTTTTTATTACCCTAATGAACCACAGATCGATCATTACAGCCAAGCAGGCCGCAGCTATAGAGAGAACCTGTTGCATGGTTCCCACACTGTACTGATGGAGACAACAGTAGATGTATTCATGAAGGTTTGGGCTGACCTCATCACCCGCCACATGCGGAGGAGGCGGGCACATCTCCGTACCATGATGGTGGTACTGGAGCAGGTGAGTACCCAGATGAGACCCACTGACCACATCCATGTGGGAGGGGGGATTTACCCAATGAAAGACAAAGAGGAAGGCAACAAGGAAAAAGGAAACCACATGTTCTTTTTTTTTGTTTTCTTAGGTGGACCATCCCCCGGTGTAAGCACAAATGAATCAGGAGGTGCCCCTACTCCAGATTTACTTTGACCAACAACAACACCTGACTACTGTCCTCTTGCAGCTCCTCAGCAGAGTAACAGGAAGAGAGCCCAGCCTCTTCCCTTTACTCAGCACCAGGAGGTCCTTATCACACTGTACTGGCTGGCTCATGGTCTGTCGTACAGTGTGGTGTATAGGGCCTTCCGGGTGCCAAAGACCACTGTCCACAGAACGGTCCACCAGGTTTGTGGGGCCATCCGTGTGCAGATCATCCTCTACCTTGCTGATGAGGATGTACCTGCTGTGGCCCTGTGGCTTCGAGGTTCCCTCTCTTCACCAACTGTGTGGGAGCACTGGACGGGTGCCACATCTGGATCAAGTCACCACCAGGCCACCACAGAAAGGACTACTTCAACTGCAAGCTCATCGCATCAATGTAGATGCAAGTAAACATGTTCGCGGTATACCCTGGGTCGGTGCATGACACCAGGGCCCTGAAGAACTCCAGCCTCTGGACCACTGCAAGGTATCCTCCTCAGGTGTACCTCATCATCGGCGATAGTGGCTACATCTACATCAGGGCCCCCATCATTCTGTTTACACCATACACTGTAGGGAACTGCATGGAAGGGTGCAGGAGCGGCACAACCGCCACCACGGCCAGGGCTTGTTCAATAATAGATTAGGCCTTTGTGGATGATGAAGACCCGCTGGAGGTGCCTGTTCTTCATGCACCACACTTTTGTTCCGGATGTGATCACTGTCTGTACCGTCCTCCACAACGTCTGCCTCACAGCTGGGGACTTCCTGGACCCAGAGGACAACAGGCCAGAAGTTGTGGAGATTCCACCACCCTGTCCAGTCAGGAACGACCAAGGGGGTCGGGGAGTGCGGGACAGACAAGGGACACAACTACCTGCCCCTGTGAGACAGACTGAAGAACTCCAGGAGCATGATTATTTGTGACTTTGTCTATTTGTATTATCTTTAGGTGATAGTTTGAAGGACATAATTTCTGCTTTGCCATTTAGGCATACCTCTGTTTCATTCTAGCCATATTCATAAACCAAGACATGATGTTGGTGCCTAATGACTGTTGCCATGAAAGGACATGTTTTTACTTCAAGGCCAGCACATTTATCTCTTGCTGGAATCACTTTCTCTGTCTTCTCTGGGTGAATTGTTTGTTTCCCGTGTTTGAAAACCTTGATGTGTCCCTGTATTCATCTTTCTTGTGAATTGTGTGTGTGGGTTGCCATGGAATTTCCCTTCGGAGGTAACACATTTTTACTAAACCTCACTGACAGACTTTCATTATTTGCTTTGCACTGATATAGCTGCTGCTATATCAACACTAATATCCATCATAGTGTTTTCCTCAGGATGTGAGGAAAGGTCCAGACAGCTGAGGCATACTGATGAATTTGGTTTAATAAAAAAAAAAAAAAAATCAAATACTTTCAATGCCACCTGATCATTTTCAGAAACTTTAAAGGCCTTATTTTTTCAAAGACTTTCAAGTATTGTGTGAAACCCTGGTAAAATATGTCACTTTTGGAAGAAACACTGGCGTGAACACAACAAAAAATATATATTGAAACATACTGGGATCATAAGATTAAATGCATATTCCAACTATAGCTATCATAACAATACTAAAAAGACTGTATTATGGGTGTGAGGCATTTCCTGATAGAAGCGCCTTGTGACCCGTTCACAAGGCGCTTCTATCAGGAAACTTAAAAAGAAAAAAATTACATTCGATGACATAAACACCAAAAAGCAGAAGTTTCCTGCTGGCATGGATGTTGTTTAGAGATGGCATGTGTTCCTGTGTCTGTCTTCGCCGTTTATAGAGAGTAAACACATATGAAAGCAGGTGTGTGTGAGCACTATGAATCTGTCTTTTCACCATCATCACCATGAATATATGCATGACGCTGGCAGGATGTATACCTATCTACTTTATGAGACACTCCTTGTTCCTCTGTGAGCAGTCACTGTGTGTGTGTATGTGTGTGTGTGCGCGCGTGCGTGGGCACACACTAGTTCAGAGCCCTTTAGTGTCCGAGTCAGGTTTAATTATGTCCACTCCTATTCACACTCATTGCTGTTATGAACCCACAGGGATGTGAGGGTGTCATATAGAGGAGCTGAATGCTAAATTTACTTAAGTTAGACATATTCTGTATTATTAACAGATATGCAAATCCCTCCCGGTGCAAAGCAGGTTATTTGGTAACCTACGCAAACTTTATGGGGATTAGATGAGACAGCAGAGGAAATATAGACAGCAGAGGAAATATAGACAATGCTGCCATCAAGTGGCCAAAGACAAACTGACTTGGTATAATGAGCGAGCAACATTGCATGCTGTACTTTTTGGTTCAGGGTATCTGCAGGTTTCACAGAGCCAAATCTAAAAGTCTTCAAGATGTTTTTAATGCCACCTGAGATTGAATTCAAGACCAATCTGAAAACAGATAAAACATAGCTGATCAAAGTTGTGAAACTATAAATGGGCAGTATAAAAAAAGGACAGCAGGAAATTAATTAAGGGATAAAACGTTTGTGGGTGTGTGTCCAAAATCCAACTGTTTACTTAACAGTTGGATTTTGGACACACACCCACAAACCCATTGCTTTCATGTTAGAAGAAATCTGTCATTTAAATGTAAATTTTCACTTGTAAATGGTTGTACTGGTCCGCTCCCAGCATGAGTGTGTGTTATTGTATGAATATGAAGCAGGGTGTTGCTGAAAAAGAGCATGGACCTCAGTCTTTCCCTGAAAAGGCTAAAAGAAAAAAGAAAAGAGAAGCTTGACTGCCATTTTTCACTTTGAGATGATATTTGTCCCAGTTCTCTTCAGTACTAGTAGCAGTTAAAGTAGTTAAAAAGTAAGCTCAGACTGCATTCATATGTGTAACAGACCTGATGTTCTGCCCAACAGACATGCTCAGTGTATTCAAGTGTGATTACTTGCAAAAGAACACAGGCAGCATGGGAATACTGCTGTGGGTCTTGGTAGATCTGGATTATCGTCAGTGTGTGACAGACTATGGACTGTAGTAATCTTTCCTTCAGACTGCAAAAAGCTGATACAAAATGAATAGCATTTAGAACGTTCCATTAACTTTTTGTTTTACATTAAAGGTTTTATTCAAGTACAAAAACTGCACAAGAGCACTCATTGAGTCATGAAGAGCCATTAGACCAGAGGTGAAGTCCCAACATGAACTAGGAATGGGATTCTAGCAATGAGCCTTCCAGTCCAAACACACAGAAATAGCAGGCTAAAACTATACTGAAATATGCATAATGTTTCATTTACATTCATTATTTGATCTGTTCTACAGTTTGGATGATTAAGTTCATTGCTTCTGATTGCACAGTCGACAAGATGTCTGCACGAATGCCGAGCTCATGTGGACAGAGTGGCCATCTTCTTTGCCCTGCGAGCGGCGCCCGACTTCCTCTTACCCTTTGGCTTGAAGAGGGGATGACGGGACACATTTTTGCTTCCTCCCTTGGCGTTGGACCGATATCTGCACGAGAGAAGACAGAGATCCACAGACAGACACGCACAACAACAAGAACAAGTTAAGACAAGCGAGCGTTTGCACTTATTGGCTCAGAGATGGGACTCAAAAAATGAAGTCTTTGAGGGCATGAATTTCACAGTGAAGCCTCTGAGTGGTTATACCCGAAGCTAAATCCTGCTAAGTTGTTCTCATGACTTGATAAGGGTAAGCTTTATCATACAGCACTTTTTAAACAAAGCCAACATCATACTCAGACAACACAGCATAGCATACAAGTAGTAGGACAAAAGACATTGCATAAAAGCAAGTAATGATTTAAAATATGATACTCATTCTGCTAGTCTAAGCTCTTCAAGCAGGTTGAGGCCAAAAGCTTTAGCCATAAGACTCAACACTGGCTCATAGGGGGTTAAAGGTGCATAATCTAGCCCGGGGCCAGGCCTGCTGTGCTTTAAAAGTGAGTGAAATCAATTCTAAACCCAACAGGTAACCACTGATGAGATGAAGAGATGCCGGAATCGGAGTCCAAGTCTAAGGTCATTTCCAAACCTATAGTTTCTTTGCTTTGGTACAAATCAGGGGACAAGTTGTCACTTCGATGCATTGGTTTGGTTACGTATCGCACTGTAAAACGTCAAGCTCCAGAGTTGGCTTTGGAAACGAACCACGAAACCTCCTTCTTGAACCCAACCGTGCCGGGGTTTCCAAAATGTACTCGTGTATGCACCCTTGAGAAACAATAGACGATTCAGGGTTAGGGTTACTCACTTGCTGCTGCGGCGTGTGTCCTTGAGAGGGCAGCCTTTGCGTTTGTGCGCCAGGCTGCCGCAGTTGAAGCAGCCCTCCTTCCCCTGGTCTTGGTGACATGGGTGGTCTGGGAGGGCACAGCGACCGCAGGACTGGCAGTGTTTCCATGCTGGGCAGAACAACAGGAAGGAAACTAAATACTGGCTGCTATTTATTAAGATTTAAAATGAAGATTTACTTTATTCAATTTTTAGAATATTGCAGTTTTTCCTAATGTTTCATCAGTGTGAATTTATTAATGTAGATGTGTTTGTTTTGTTCTTTGTCGGGATCTTGTGGCACAATCAGTCAGTCAGCATTAAAATATGTTGAATATGTTCAGCCCATAAGGCTGCTGGTACAGTATTGGACTATTACCTTTCAGAGTGCATACTGTAATATCTGAAATGTTACTTTATTTGACTGACTCTGTTCTGACTTGATACACTTTAACTTTAATATTTCTTGTGATGCTGCCTTGAAAGAGAGATTCTTAATCTCAGTGGGACTAATGTTGAAAAAAACCCTCATAAAATCATTAAACACATTATTTGAAACAATAAAAATAGTGAAGGGGGGATAATTTGAGATGTTTTACTTAGTTTTTAACTATGCATCTCACTAGGTGCATCTCACAATATGCTTACTTACATGGCTTCACACATTTCTCGCAGGCTGAGCAATGCTTCCATTCGCGGCCATCCTGGAGGGACAGGCAGTGAGAGTTGTACCATATGTGTGAATTTCATAGAACAGTACAGTATGCAAAGTACTACAATCTATGGAAAGTTGCGGTACTGTACCTTGGATGGGCACAAGTTGCATTTAGCACAGTGCTTGTTCAGGGACCACACGTATCTCTCACATACAGAGCAGAATCTAAAAGCAAACAAAGGCAGAAAGACTAAAATGATGCTTTACTATGAAGTAGCATATGCTCCTAAAAGGAGATTCAGATCCACGCAAATGAGCGTGTCCAACTCATACGTCAAAGTAGTAACAGACATTTTTCAATTATATTTCCAGGTAATGCACTCAAATTCCTTTTCTGTGGTCCTGATTGAACAAGTTGGGTCTCGGAGATGACAGACTGAGTGTGGTGATACCTGTAGCCCTCATCTTTAGGGAGGACGACATCTCGGGGAGGGATGTTGGTGAACAGTCGGACAGGAGACTGCTTCCTGCCCGTCTTCCCATGCTTATACAGGGGATGGTTATCGTAGTCCACCTGGACAGAAACAAAGCCAAGGGTTTAGTATATAGTCCACCTGGTTGGAAACTTAGGGTTAGTTTACGGTCCACCTCAAGAGAAATGGACCCTAGTGTGAGTTTATAGTCCACTTGAAGAGAAACATAGCACATGGTTAAGGGTAATATCGCCTAGGGTTAGTTTATAGTCTGATATAACCATAGTGTAGGGTTACTTTATAGTGCAAGAGAAACATACTGTTTGGATGTCTGAGTATGTTCATCGCTTATGATTGCACAATTGACTAGACTGGACTAGAGTTAGTTTGTTGCATTTCATTATCACTAGTAAATTAAATCTATGACTCAATATCCTGCGGCTGTACCAAACCTGGGTTACGCCTAGCAGTTACAATGGGATATCCCCTTACAGAGTGATGCAGAGATCTAGGGCTCATGTGTATTCATCTGCTCAAGGAGGAAATGCCACTGACCACAGCCGCTACATTATCTCATTGATAATGACCTACGATACAGCACGCACACTGACACACTATAGTGTTTTTTACCATTGTGTTTAATGCTCAGTTTGGTTCAATGCCAATACCTGGTAGTCTAGCATGGTGAGGGAGGGGAGGCACTCCAGGATGCGAGGCTCAAAGAAGTAAGGGAAGATCCACATCATAGGCATGTCCACACTGCTGCTGTCTGGACACACACATACAAACAGATGGATGGTTAGTTTGAAAAATTGGTCTTGGGATTCTTACATTAAAACCGACAAAATATTTGACTCATTTTTATTTGCCATGAATTCAATTCGTATGAAAAAATACATCTATTTCACATGGAAAACCTCAAACCAAACAGCGACACTGACCAGGGCTCTGCAGTTTCCTCCACGTCTGTGACATCAGAGAGAAGCTGTTGGCCAGGGGCTTCACCAGGCCGCCGAATGGAGGGTCAGCCACCATCACCACTTTCTCCCCATCAGACTCACTGAGGAAGGCCTGCAGGACCCCAATGGATGCCTAACAAAACAAACACAGGCTCGTTATCTTTAGAAGACAGCATTAACGGCACTGCTTTAATGTAATGTAACCCTATGAAGAAAAAAAAAATCCAAGTGTTCGAACTCCTACCTCTCCGCCAAAGAAGTGATGGTTGAACATGTTATAATGGCAGAATTCATCCTTGCCATAGAACTGGGCATACCTGAAACAGGAAGAAATTATCATACCCCATGTTACTCAGTGAGACACAAAGCTCAGAAAATGTTGCAAATACAGCATATTGCCTTTTGTGCAGTGCTTTGTCTCATGCAAGCTAGAAACACAGAGCAAGTTTGAACCTATCTATATCCACAGAGTTGGCAAATACACTGAATCTCCTGAGGTGTGTATCCAGGTAACGATAAGGGGTTTGAGTGTACAGTGCAGGCTGCGGCTTGTAATGCAAGAACACACCCTCTCTGCAGCCCTATCTTTCGCATTCTTTACAGAAGCACACAAGAGAGACGGGGAGAGCAGATCAGAGGTAAGCAGTGCTGCGAGCCATAATTTCATGCTAAACAGATAGTTTAGTCTATATTTGACTGTGCACAGCATAAAGAATATGTTGCTCTTACAGCAGGTATAGCCTACAAGTTGTACAACACTCAACAAGGAACTAACTCTTTTTTTTAAAAGACTGGTGTTTTGCAACAGTCTACATACAAAATATGCCAACTGTTGCAATCCGAATGTAAAACATTCAGAGATCTGTGCAATGTGACTATGCTTTGCAGCGGATAGGTTTTCAGGAAATGTGTAGAGAAAATTAGACCATGTTCTGGGGAGCTTTGTAACAGAAAGTTTGGCATGGACCCAGAGCAGACAGGTTTTCACAGAGTTATGAAAACCTGAGGAACTGGTTCAGTCTGCAAGCACAGCCATATCACACAAATGGGCTATGAATGAATAAAGCTTTTTAAAACATGGCAGCTACAGATTTAACATATTGTGTCTGTCTCTCCTCAGAAATGACAGAGAAACAGCCATCTCTCGATAGTGGACTGTCGTTACAGGCTCCTCGATCAGTTCAGAGTGGTCTTGGCGCGCCCTCTGAAGGTAACCCGAGTGTACTGCAGGATGGTGGACTGAGCTTTACTCCACTGGACTCCAGTACAGATGGGGTTGTTCAGCCCTTCCCGCGTTCCCCAAAACTACTAAGAAAGCTAGCTGAAGCGCGGCAACTCTCAGAGGTAAAGATGTGCCGTGAAGGCTCAATTAATGCACTTTTATTCTTTAACTGCATATACAGAATGTGTGCATGTGTGGTCCTGTACGGCTGTAATGGGAAAAATAGGCACTAACACCTCCAAGGCCAAGGCTTTGATTCCCATTGAGGCCACCCATGCAAAAACTGTATGCACTCATGGCAATGGTAAGGCGCTTTGGATAAAAGTGTCCACCAAATGGCTTTACAGGGTGTCCAAAAAGTCTGAAATCATAGGGCGACGGTCAACCAAACAAGTATCAAATTCAGATTCAACTTTAGGCTTGCCAAAATTGCCACCAACCCTTAAGTTATCAAAGTTTAAATCAATTAATCTATTTTAAACTAGAAGGGCACTCGCAGAGCGCAGACCTTCGCCATGGCCAATTGCTTGTTTGTGACGCTTGTTCGTGAGTCGGATCCGGATCCGCTCCAAAATTTACTGGGCTCTTCCTTGGCCCATGCTACACCCTTCCACGAAGTTTCATGAAAATCGGGCCAGCAGTTTTTCCGTAATCCTGCTGACAAACAGACAAACACACAGACGAACAAACAGCACCGAAAACATAACCTCCTTGGCGGAGGTAATAAATACTAGTCGAGTAGTTTGAATACAACTCAGGTCCACTCTTTACAGGAGCAATTGTCTAGGCGTGTGGGGGAGCTCCAGGCAGAGAGATCTCGGGCTGAGGCCCACATCCAGTCTCTGAAGAAACGCAAGGCGGATTTCTCTGTAAGTATACGACCTCTCAAAACTTACTCCAGAGAGACAATCCAACCCACAGCGAGTCTAAATCGGTAGGTAACATAGCAGGTGTATAAAGTCATTTACCAATACACAGGATTTGATCTAACTAATCTTTGTGCTATTAAGTTCAAATGAGTGCCAACACAGAAATCTGGCTCGGATGTTTGAGGATAAAAAGGGGAAGGAGTGGAGTGGGGCAGCATGTTGTCGGGGTTATCAAGTGGGCACCTCCCCTTACAGATTTTTCATTCATTGAACTGACACTTTGGTGTACCAGAACCATGACCCGAAGCACTGAACAACCCTACACTCTTCTACACTACACTTACATTGCACTGCACCAATTATCTCATGGGAGATTTAACACTCATGGTATAAACTCGGCAAGGCCTTCACTCAAGTTCTGCTTCTCATTCCCTCCATTGTCCTTGATGAAGAGGAGCATGGAGGTGATGAAACAGCAGGTTCGCGAGCGCTTCGAGGGCATGCGGTCTGTCCTGAAGCAGGATGAGCAGGTGGTCCTGGACTCCCTGGAGCTGGACCTGAGACAGACCAGGACAAGACTTGACCAGGTTCTGAAGAACTGGGACCAACACCTGGTCCAGGTCAACAAGAGTATTGCCACCACCCAGAGAGCACTGAGCAAGAACCAAGAGGCAGAGGGAGGCATTAAGGTCCGATTCAAGAGATATTCACTTACAAAGTTTAAAAAAGAAACTTCACTTGACAGTATTTTCCCTTGCTGCGTTAATCGTAATATTTCTGTTTGTGTCTCTTCTGCAGGGTCAGCTTGAAAATCTGAGGTAATGTCCTGCCATTAGATGTCATTTATCATTACAGAGATTGAACTTCTGGTCTTAAACTATTGCTATATTGGTGAGCACCTATAGTGCTCGATTTTAAATCTCTCTCTGAATCATCGTGATCAATGCCTTCCCAGTTGTAAGAAGCCAGATTCCTCCGAGAAGGAAATCCGACTGAATGAAGAGAGATTTGAGAAGCTTATGAAAACACTTTGCTCCATCTACAAAGACCTGAAAGCCCAGCTGCACAGGAAGACTCTGCTGTTAGGTAGGAAGACGATTATGTCAAGGGGGGGGGTCGCAGAAAAGAGAATTTTGTTTCAGGGATCAATAAAGTATCATGTAAAAGATGACTGGCTAAATTAAGGATGCGTGCACACTCACACACATTTGGAGAAGTTTATCGTACTCTGGAGCATTAACTCCTTTAGTCTGGTTTGTTTGGGCAGGTGAGAACAATGCCATTTGAAAAAGGCACTGTGACGGCTGAAAATGCAGGTCTTGGTCCTCCTCTATGCAAACTGAGGTGCGGCTCATTAGGTGTGAGAATGTTATTTCTTCACGTCTTCTTAACTCGTGTGAACAGCAGGGACGGTAAATTATGGCAAAGAGTGCATCCATTAGCTAAAGTTACAGGAACTGGAATCAGGTTTGTATTGACTCCCCCCTGCCAAAATCTCTAACCTGGTGGAAAGACAGATTACCAAAACTGTCCAATAAACAAGCTACTTGTGAATCCATGTCACTTCTGTTTACAAGTTCTGGTTTGTTTGTAATTGGGCAGTGGGAACCTAAATGAGCCAAATGCAAAAACATTATATAAGTATAGTTTTATGGTTCGGACCAACTGTAGGGTTTGCACCCTTAGATATATTTGAAATAACGTTGATGCATGCTCAAACGTCAAAATGTCATCTCGGAAAATGGGGATGCTCTGCTACATTTCAGATTCGTCCCCCATGATGATTGACAGGCAGACCTGCCATGGCCAGATTACAGTGACGGCAGAGGGGCGTGGCATCTGCTTCTCAGGCTCCGCCCATGTTGCTCCGGCGCATCCCCTCCAGTTTGACAAGGTCTGCTGCGCTTTGGGCTCGTTGTCCGTCACAGCAGGCCAAAGCTACTGGGAAGTGGACATTCGGTGCTGCAGCGCCTGGGCCGTGGGTGTGGCCTATGGCTCCCTGGAGAGGAAGGGGCGGGACAAGGGCGCCAAACTGGGCCGGAACAGGAACTCGTGGTGCGTGGAGCTCCGGGACGGGCGTCTCTCTGCTTGGCACAACGACCACAGCATGGCGTGCCAGGTCGCTGGGCAAACGCCGCCGGGAAGGGTCGGAGTGTGGGTGAACTACCAGAAGGGCAAGCTGACGTTTTACAATGCGGAGACCATGTTTGTCTTGCAGAGGTTCTCGGCGGCAATGACACCGGTGTTCGACAGGGCTCATCACCAGTTCACCGAGCCGCTGTACCCGGCTGTACGATTCCTGAGACCAGCAGAGAGCCAGACCTGGCCAAACCACCTGGAGATCTGTAACCTTCACACTCTGTGATGCTAGAGATATTCCAGGGATCAACTGGTATCAACTGATACATGCACGACAATGATGTCTAGGAATGGGACGATATATCCAAATTCAATATATCACAATACAAAAATGTGACATTACGTATCGAGGGACAGAAAAATTAATTGTGATATCTCCATCCAAATTACATTATTTCCACTTTGTAAAGACATCTTTAAATTCTTTACATTCTAGCAAGCCAACGCCATCGCTAGAAAGATTTGTGTCTCAGAAATAAACATAATTCTGCACAGTCAGACTTTGTCATCACTGAACTTTTATTTATACATCGTATCGTGGTTGTATTGAATTGTGAACCCCATACCGCATATCGACGCGTATCCTGACATAAGCATAACGTCCCATCTCTAGTGATCGGGATCTCTTCCGTCCATATATGCCATTATGATAGAGCAGCTATACCGTAGGAGAATCCAGTATGACAGACCCACCTGAAGTCAATGTCCAGCAGCAGACTCTTCATGGGCTCATGTTTCCCCTCCAGGTTACGCAGCTTGATCAGCTCCTGGAGTCTGGCAGAGTGACAATCATACGTAAATAAAACACACATTCTGACAGTGTTTAATATGTCAATCATCTGTCTGTACAAAGTTTTAACAATTGTTCTGTGGTACATTTCATCTACTGATCAGAATCAAACTCACTTTAACTGATAAGGGTTAGACTGGTTGGCAAACCTACCGGTCTAACCCTAATCTGTATACCGGATACCGGATACAGGACACATTTAAATTTCATCTGATCTAATAAATTAATCTCACACTAAAAGACAATTAAAACAAACTGCTAGTTTCTAGTATCTTGAAACCCAAAATCCACCGAAAAAGGTCCCTCACCTGGGAGTGCCCACACACAGCACCTTCCTGTATCCCTGACCGGCCAAGGTGTCCAACAGGAAGTGTGAGCTACGGTCGGTGAACAGGTACTGGGCGTTGCTCTTCTTGTTCTCCAGCGGCCGCAGCAGCGCACTGGGCCTCCTCAGCTGGGCCACCGTGATGGCAGTAGACTTGTGGGAGGCATGGGCGTCGTGTTCGCCCGGTAGGAGCAGAGTCTGACAGTCCTGACAGAATTTCTTCTCGTCCACCGGGAGGGAGCCGAACTTTCGAAACCTGCGGGACAAGTTACGATCCATGACAACAGCCTCACTTAAATATAAGATGTCAATTTTCATAGGGTATTAGTCTGATGACTTGAGTCGTGTGTATTTGACATCTCAACCATCTCAATCCTGTACAAAACTGGACAAAACTTGATATGGCTCTCATGTGGCTCTGATATGTTCCGTTCTCTCTTGTATGGAGAAAAATGATGCTAATTTCAACTATCTGGCAATTTAATGTGGCCTTGTTTATCACTGAACATACACACCTAATAGAAAATGACTTAAGACCTTTTGATCACCGTTAGGGTCCGCTCTTCCGTTCGGCATACATCTGATACACTGAGCAGCGCGCATTTTAATAATATTTCAACCTTTAGCATTGGTCAGCAGAGATTTTATTGAAACGAAAAGCTGCTTTGTGAATCACTTGTATGCCAAATTAACCAGTGGCTCCTTGTGATTAATAAACGTGTTAAGTCATGTTTAAGTCTGCTGGTGGCCTCTTACCTGGAGCAGTTCTCCTTGTGGGTGAACGGAGGTCTCTTGGACTGGTTCTCTGCCTCTCTGGCCAACAGCCTGGCCTCTGACACCTAACAGACAAGCCGTGCATTAGAATGAAAGTGTTCAACAGATTAATCAAATATCAATCATTTGGCCAAAGGTGACAAATACAAATGTCACATCAGAAAAAACGTAAGATTCTGGCTTTGAAGTTGACCATGGCTAGAGAGCTTACCTTTTCATCTTCCCACTGAAAAAAGTTGCAGTCTTTTCTATCTCTGCAGGCTGAGCAAGCATAAAACCTCCTGCCTTTCTCCTCTCCTTTGGAAACCTTCTCAAATAACAACGCTGGACCTGGCAAAAGACACAGACAGCATTATGGAAGTTATTTTGTCAGTTAGATTCTTTACCATGAGGTGTAACCCCGACATGTGCCCTTCCCCGCTGAATGGAGAGACAGCAACGTCAAAACCCCTGCTTCATGTTGCCTTGCTAATCGGCAAAGGTAGGCTACACTACTTGTATCATAGAACATGACAGAAGACGTTTAACGAGTCTTTAGGAGTCATTCTGTCAGTCGGCATAAATCCAAGCAGCACGTATTTTTTAATAACATTTCAACGTGTTAATTCCCACAGACCTCCACCAAATCACACCGCTGTGGAAGGCGTTGCGAGCATGGTTGCGAGCAAAATGAAGTCATTCTAAAAGTTGACGTTTTGTTGAAATAAAAGCTGCTTGATGGATCAGCTATATGCCGAATTTACCAGAAGACTTTATTTTAACGTGAACCGTCTTATGTCGAGTTCTAACAGGCATATATTTTGTCGATAAGCAAGGCAACTCTAAGCTACCAATTTTTATACGGTGAAGTTCCCAGCTACGGGGTTATCCTAGTTATTTTTGCCTTACCATGCGGACAAGATGGAGCTTTTACATCCCCTTCTGGAAGAATGACCTCTATTCCAAAGCTGTCGTCGTTTGCCCCTGACACGTCCATGTCGTTGGGTTTCAAAGAGTTTATAAACTCTCAGGTAACCTTGTGAAAATAAGAGTTAAGCCTGACAAGTGCAAGCCATGCCGCACCGAGTGTTGGTCGCGTAAATGTGACGTCATGACCATTGTGTCGCGATAAGAGCTCATTTGCTAAAGTTCTCACAAGGGAACCCTTGTTGGGATTTTATCGGCGTCTTTATCATATTCCTGACTGCAAATATACTGACTAATCAAAAGTCAACATATTGTAATAGAGATTATTTTATAAACTACTTGAGAACAACTGATTTGATGATGATTATTATACTACAGTATTACCTTTTTCAAACCCCTAGAAATTATGCAATTAAATGTTCTATTTTTTTTTTTTTTTTTTTTTTTAAATGTCTTTAATTTATTTATTAAAAAATATTCTGTTACCTAATTTTGGATTGTATTTGAATGTTTCCTATTCTTAAACTCCAATGATATATATTTCATATTTCAACAAATACCTGGAAGTTAAATAAAAAACAAGGAAAAAGTTAATTGGCTACAGAGTTACAAGAGCAGTTTTCTCCATTTACAATGTAAAAGCAACATAACAGCTTCAATTCAATAATATTGTTGCGCGCCACAACAGAATATACCCAATAAACAGTATAAACTCTGTGGAAGAAAATACAGGCTACTGCTGATTTGATGTGATGGCATTTCCTCCCAGCAGGAGGCAGTAAAGTAAAGAAAGTCAACACTGCACCTGCCATAATGAACTGCAATATAATAAACGAGCCCCATTCTCCATAAATTGGCTCTATAAATTCAAATTAAGTTATAAGTCAGAAAATAACACCGTGGGCGCATTGGGTAAGCACGTGTCAAATCAAGGAAGATTTATATCAAATCAAGGATCAAGCCACGGGAAATGATCCATAAATAATACTTGAGTAACACATTAGTAAAGAAGCAATAATAATGCGTATTTGATGCAATTAGCATGCTTAAGTGAGCCATTTAAATGCCATTTAATTTCCCTTTAATAAGGGAAAATGTATAATGATGGAAACTTCAATGATTCCTATGGGGAAATTGTGTTGTTGCAGCAATACAGTGATGAAAAATGAAAATAAATAAGAACACATAAGAAATGGTGGATATTAAACATAAAACAACATTTAATAGAAATGTATGACTGAAAAAAAAAATCTGATTTATAGCATCATACGGGTGTGTAGAGCATGCTGGGACAAAGAAAAAAGAACGGGAAATATAGGCTTACTAAAGATGAAATCCATGCAGTATGAAATAACTGAAAGGTCTGAAAGCATAAAGATATAGCCTATATACAGACAAGGACAAAGAGCACGAAGAAAACAAGCTAGGCTGTGAACTGACTGACAAAGGGACAATCTCTGGTTCCCTCTGTTGTCGCAGGTCTGTCGCCTGTCTCGTGCACGATGCGGTTTGTTTACATAGACGTCGCTTGTAGTCCAAAATAAGCAGGACTGCGGTCATGTCCAAGGCCCCTTTCAGTTAGAGAGACTACAACTCCCGCGCGTTCACGCTCGCCACGCC
>OMOV01110308.1:0-11738 GCA_900312565.1 Beryx splendens | reverse complement strand
CACACACACACCACACACACACACACACACACACACACACACACACACACACACACACACACACACACACACACACCCTACCTGGTGAGGGATAGTGTTTGCCACAAGGATGATATGTGTGTCATCTGTATTGCAGCTGTCATTTACAGAAGGTCATGCACACACGCACACACACACATGCACACACCTGCACACACACGCACACACACGCACACACACACACTTCCATAACCTGCTGTTGAACTGCCAGAACCTGTAGCATGTAAACAGATGACAGACGGCTGACCAGATGAGTGTGTGTGTATGTGTGTGTGTGTGTGTGCGCGTGTGTGTGTGTGTGTTCAGGGGGTCTGATTGGGGCTCTGATCACTCCGCAGACTCAGCTGAGCCCCACCGGTAAATCATACACACACACACACACACACACACACACACCCCTCCCACCCCCGTACAATACTGTACACACACACACACATGTATGAGCTGATCATGATGCCAAACTTTTTCAGATAACTGATTAGTAAGCTGCAAAGAATGAACAAAACCATTATGAAAAGATAAAAGGTGCAGAAGGAAAATGATGAGGGCATGAATGAGCAATAGTTAATGAAGCAAGACAGATAGTAGCCACCTCGTGAATGACAGAGCATGCCCAAATGGCAGGAAAAGAGGATTCATTTTTAGAATAGCATTGCTTGTCCTCATTAAAGCCATAAAGGGTGAAATGAATGTAGACATAGATGGGCATCGTGAGAAAGAGGAGCAGAGAGGCGGGATGAGATGTAGAGAGACTGAAAGTGACTGGCCTACCTAATACAGGCACTATTGCATAGCATGAGTCCAAAAAATCCTGTGTAGGGATACCATTGTCGTCGTCCAATCTTATATCACTAAATCTAAAAAGGTAAAACAGATTCAAACAGGAGAATATATTAGAGATACGTCTGCCATTTCAACTTTTATTTGATCAAATCAAAAAAAAAAGAGAAACGGGTACAAACATCAAAACCAAGCCAGAGAAATGATTCACACAAAGTCATGCAGTTTTATGCCTGGTAATACCTGAGACTAGTGGGCTACGTTTCTACAACTCAACAGTCATTTTTGCCAAACTAACCCTCAACAGCTGTCCCATCCATTTTCCACTGGCTGACTCGAAACTGAGAATATTCTTCACCTTGCAGTTTAATACTGGTTGAGTGAGACAATGATTTCAATATCCTACATGTGAACATTACAGTATTGATAATTCACACAGTTATTTATTCAGTAACACTTTTCATTGTCTCTAAAAAAAAAAAAAACTAAAAGTAAAATATGCTTAAAAGAAAGAGTGAAATGGTAACAAAAAAAACTTTACAAACCCAAATATCAGATGAGGGCATCTCTGTCATGTGACCAAGAGAGAACACACTAATATAAAACACTTATCATGACATCTTGAAATGGATTCTTTTTAAAATTGTCCAAACCTGTTACTTATCCTGTGCAAAACGGTTACTATACAATTCGTATTATATTTCCACAAACTAAATGAAACGTAAATAACTGCAGTAGAGCGAAAAGAAGTAGCAGGAGTGGAGTACCTCAAAGACATTGTATTACAGGTAGCTTAGACTGGTTGGTCCTAATTCTGTCTACTGTGAAATGTCAAAGACGGTCACTTCATAGAGTAACTATAGTGTCCTAAAGGATGTGACCTTCCTGAGTAGCGTTTTCATACCTGTGACTCATTGTGCTGAAGAATGTTTCCACCTGCTCGGTCTCTTCCGGCTGCACTGAATCCTGGGAAGGCTGGTCTTCATGCTGGGCCTCATCGCGGTCGGGAGCAGCCTCCTCTTGGCGCTGAGGCTGGACAGGGTTCACTTCCTCTCTTGGCTCTTCGCTTTGGTCCACGTTGTGCTTCTGCTCTTGTTTTTTCCCCTCTTGATCGTCGGCATCGTCCTCCTCTTCCTCCTCTGCTGGTTGGTCGTCGTGTTCGGTCTCAGAGGTATTCTGGGTAGTGTGGGGAGCAGGATCGACTCCCTCCTCAGGGGCTGAGCTGTTGCCATTGGCTGCATCGTTCTCTGTATGGTGCAGCAGACAGACATATGATACACAGATTAATAAGTACATGCAATAAGGTTTCAGTCAAGAGGTCTACACATTGCAGAGGACAATGTTTGCCAATGACAAGTCTAAAGCCCAGACTAAACCATTATCATTTTTCCGCAGATTGGGTGTAACGTATTGTGAAAGCAGCACTTTCAGGACTTGTACATTTATTATGTACATTCATTATATCCTCTTCGATACAGTGGCAAGGGAAATCATGCACATGCTGTGCCCATCTGTCACTGAGTCTCAATAAACTTATCTGACACTAGAAAAAAGTTACACACTGTTTATTACATTTTCTTTTTAAATCGAATGGCCCATGCTGAAAGGTAAACTTTCAGGATTTTTTTTGTCACTGATCAACTTAGTTACGAAATTAGTTACGAATGAAAAGTTGGAATGTTTTGAGTCAATACATATTCAACCTCTTTGCAGCAACACTCGACACATTAAGACTCTTCCAAATTCCTTTGAGGGTTCTTGGGTCTTTCTTAATTTGCGTTCTTGTGCATTGTTGTGTCTCCCATTGCTCCCATGGCCTAAGTACAATTCTAAAACAAAAGAATGCAAGATGGATAAAGATCCCGAACTTTACTTGCAAGCCAAGAATGCACCAGATGTTGACTTGGCCAACAAGAATTGGGAAGAATTGGGAAGCCCCAGGATTCATTGCGAGAATGACACATCATGTCCACACAGCACAATAGTCTACTGTTCAGAGCTGGTTGAAATACATGGGGAAATGAACAGCTGTCTCTTAATTGTTTGAGCGTGCGACATCAAGCACACAGATTGTCTCAAACTGCAAGGAAGCTCCTCTGCTCACTTTCTTGAGAAGTTAATTCTCTCCAAAACAACTTGGGAAGATCACTCTCCACATGGACACAAGTATTGACTTGGCATTCATGGATTTGAGAAATAGTTCTTGAGGTTTCTGTAACATGGCTGGAGTCCAACTGTGGCCCATTCAAGTGATGTCAGAGCAGAAACTACCATGAAGTCCAAGGAACTGTCTGTAGGATTCAGAGACAGAATTGGAGGCACAGTAAGGTTATATAACAATATCTTCAGTGTTGGGAATTCACAAGAGCACAGTAGGCTTATTCTTTAGGAAATGAAAAACAGGGAGCTATGAAAAGGTCTGAACAACTGAAAATCATCTCCCAATAATTTATTAACAGACATTTCGGCCCCCTGGCCTTCCTCAGAAATGTCAGTCGGTTAATAAATCATTGGGAGCTGATTTGCAGTTGTGCAGTGTCTACTTTTTCATTGTTATTTTTTCCTGCCCAGCAGCAGTGTTGACCTTTTTGGATGTGCATGCTCTTTTCTTAATTAAAAATAGGGAGCTACCCAGACTCTTTTCATCTGATCAAACTAAGCAACTGGACAAGGAGGACCTTGGTCAGCGCGGTGACGAAGAACCCAAAGACCACTCTGACAAAACTGCAGAGTTCCTTGGCTGCAATGGGAGATTTTGCTGGAAGGACAACAGTCAGTGCAACTCTTTACAAATCTGGGCTGTATGGCAGAGTGGCCAAAACGAAGCCACACTTCTGCCACAATGCAAAGTGCTGCGTCTGGTAGATACCAGGCACAGCTCATCACCCAACTTACATCCCTACTGTAGAACATGGTGCCTGCAGCACCAACCTTATCACCTTGCAGGGACAGAGGGAACAATGAATGGAGCCAAATTCATTAAGGACGCGCTCACACTGGGCTATCTGTACCATGCCCAAGCACGTTTGCCCCCCAAAGTCCAGTTTGTTTGACTAGTGTAATCGCTCTGTACCGTGCCCAGGCACGGCACGTTTTCTTGGCCCCGGCACAGTTGGAAGAGGTGGGCTTTAGCATGGTACAGTTGCACGTGCACGAGCATGAGCATGGGACGCACTGTGGACATGACTTCATCGATGTGACTGTTCCACTTACAAACAACAACAATGGCGGCGGCAAAGGGTTCACATTGGTCTGATGCAGAGGTGGAGTGTTTGACGAGAGCATACAAAGTCAACTAGATAAGACACACAAGAACTCAGAGATCTTCGGAAAAATCTGCGATGCATCACAACGCGATGACGTAAGCATGCTCAGGCCAGGTCAGGCCCGGAGCAATGTGAGCGCAGGCCAGCGGGGGAGTGGGGAGGAGGGATAATCGTGCTTCAGCATGGTACAAGTCAACCGGGCCCAGTGTGAGTGCGCCCTAAGTCTTGAGGAGAACCTGCTTCAGAACACCAAAGACCCTTGACTGGGGAAATGATTTATGTTCCAGCAGGACAGCGATGCATGGCATACAGCTAAGTCAACGCTGGAATGGCTTCAGAACAAGAATGTGAAAGTCCTTCAGTGGCCAAGCCATGACTCAAACTTGAATTCCACTGAAAATCTGTGGAATGACTTGAGGGAAGCCACTCACAGACACCCTGTGCCCAACTTGAGTCAGTTTGAGTAATTCCACAAGGAAGAAGGGGAGAAAAATCCAGAGGTGCCAAGCCGAGTCTAAGAAGACTCCCAGTTGAAATGATTGTCAAAGGTACTTCTACAATGTATTGACTCAGGGGGTTGAATATTTATTTAAATAGGATATTTCTGCATTGACTTTTTTTTTTAAACCCCAAAACAAAACATTACATTTTCACTATGGGGTATTTTGTGAAGATTGTTGATTAATTTGAGTAGACATACACTGAACATCCAAAATATCAGGGACATCTTCCTGATATCGATATGAGTTTCAGACTCTTTGGCACAACCCACATCACAATTGTCTCAAAACATACAAAACCTTCTCTAACTTGTCTGCTTCTCTCATATATCTCATAGATTTTTTTTGTCATTTATATTTTGTACGTACTACTTCTGCACTATTTGGATTCTTTACAACGTCCTTTTTACATGCATTTCACTGTAGGTCTTTATCTACCCAGGATTAGGTGACCTGTCAGGTGACCCCCTCTAAGAGGCATTTGTAAGGTGTGTCTCTGTATGCACTCATGTCTGAAGAAGAGCTTGTTGTTGAAACGTCATATGGTGGCAATAAACACCATTGGAGCAATTTCTAGTGTGTGACTATCTTGTAATAATTGACTGTTTTTCTGTCCAGCACCTAGTATTAAGTTTGGATGTGCTTGCTTTTGTGTATCTATAGATTTAATAAGGGAAGTAATGGCATTTACCTGAATTCACCCCATCAGTGTACTTCATAAAGATCTCTAATATTTTATAGTTAGTTTATACTCATCTTTATAATCTCTCTTTGTGTTAATAATGAAGTATTATTTTTATTAAAAAATAAGCCAAAAACTACTGATTGGAATAGGCTGGACATATTGTCCATCACCAGCTGTAGCTGCCCCTGGATAAAGGCTCTGTTAATTGAATGAATGCAAAGGGAAATGCAATAATGCAACTGGGCATCCATCATAGTCCACTCTCTAAAAAGGCATTCATCTATCCACATGGGTTCAGACGATGTACACACAACAGCCAGGCCCCATTTGTGCTGTGTGGCCCTTGACTGCAATGGATTTTTCTTTATGGAGTGCAGTAATGCTCTTCAGTTCAAGGAACACTGTAGAAAGTAATGCAAGTGGTTGACATAGGATGGCTAACCTGTTGGGGATGGTTGGTTTTCTGGTCCATCTGGTTCATCTGGTCCCTCAGCTCCAGAATCCAGGCTCTGGTTGTCATGTGCCATAGTTTCTCCTGAGATTTCACTGGATTCTCTCCGTCTGGAATGTGAGGCTACTATGTTAATTCTGAAGACAAAGATGCACTTCTTATGGGCAACTCTAACGGGCAACAGTGCCCAGTGACTTGCCTCAGCAATGTCACATTAATAACAGGATCACTGTGTCAGAAGAAAACATCTGAAAAGATATTTAACCCTGTCTCTCACTTTGTTGAGTGCTCCTTAGAACATTGCCCATCTATGTTGCCCAAAAAAGTGTATGACAGTATATAAGTAGCAGTGTGTGCAGCAAGACAACAGAATTGTTGAGAACAAAGCAACCTACTTTTCTCCAAAGTTCTGATTTAACTGATTGATGGGTTTGATCTATGGAGAAAAAGAGATGAGTATGACATTAGCGTTGGTATTTAGAAACAATCAAAAATTGGTTTATACTAGATTGCATTATCTGCTTAGACTCAAGCAGTGAGAGAGAAACGTACCTTTTGAGGTTTGATGGCTGCTACTGGGGGAGATCCCGGTGGGCTCTGCGTTACCATATCTGTGCTGAAAGTACGATTTGCTATCTGCATGCACTCCTCCAGGGTCTTCAGGAAAGTGGTGCATGTAGACTTCACCATGTTTCCAGTGCCTATGCCTGTCTGGAAAAGGCCCGGAAAAATACACATCCTCTAACACTGGCACATATCAAAACATATTCCTGAATAACCCGACTAGTGTCAGGCATAAGCAAAGGGACACGTCAGGATGTAATTTAGACAGTGCGCAACAAAATCTGCTGGTACAAAGCAGACATCTGAAAGTCAACCTTTTTTTGAAAATGCATTTGTGATACAATTTGCTCCCTGTCAGTAAAGACCTGGTCTATTTACATGCAGGAGCTCATTACAATGTGATGTCTCTGTAATTGCAAATGAATTACCTTACACTGCAATTTCACACAAATGGCAGCTTCTCTTATTTCATTAGCTCATCCAAACCTTAACCTTACCTCTGCTGAGTCTCCTAGCTCATCATTCTCCTTGATCTTGTTTACTTGTTGGAGGAGAAGGTCACAGTACAATCTAAGTTCAGACATCTTAGTTTTCAGTGCCTCTGTGTTCTCCTGGAGCTCTGTAGCAGCAAAGAATAAGATGAGCAAATGAGTCAAGGTTTGGGAAGTACAGAGCTACATTTTTTATGGAGAATGGTAGCTTTAAAAGTATAATCCCTGCTATGTCACTGGCATCCAAAGCTATTAAGTTACCTTTCTCTCTCTTTGTTCGGTTGTCTGTAAGGCAAGCCTTGGCTGTTCCCAGGGCCACCAACCATTTCTGCCTCTCTGCTGCATTGATGGCTCTGAGGTAAAAGTATTGCTCTCCGGGTATGGTCAGATCAACTCGTGTAGAGTCAGAGGAATGAACTATAACATAACAGTGGACAAGGAGAGAAAGCAAAAGCAATAGAGTTGTAATACCTGATCGTTTGTTGGAAACCTATGTCAGAACTTCCTGTCTCTTCAGGGAGCCAAGAGAAAACGACTTTACAAATGAAAATCCAACATTATAACACACCACACCAACCTTGGATTTCACAAACTGAAATTTTAATGCTGCCCTTGCATCCTTTCCAGGCATCTTCTTGAGAGTCATAGTAAGACAGAGTTCCCCCATCAAGCACAAACCAACGAGGTTGCCAGCCTGAAACAGTCATTTCAAAACGTCATTACTGTACTCTGCAATAGCTAAAGACTTTACTTATAATCTTCGAACACATATATTAAAAATAGATAGCAAAAGTCATTAGCTAACATATGATACCTTCATGAATTTGGGAATAAGTTAGGTTATTTAAGTTACCTAACGTTGGCTACAACCAGTTAGCTGTTCAGTGCGATTAGTGACAGATGGTGGCAGCTAGCTAACATTAGCTCTGAAGATTTCATAGATAAGGTCAGTAGCAGCTTCCAATTCATCACTTAGCTAACAGAGTAAAAGAGAAGCTAGTACAGTTATCTCTCAAGTGTTACTTATATCCAGGCCCCGATAGCTGGACGTTGATGTTAGCTAACGTTAGCTTGATAACCTAGCCTGCTGCTGGTGTTATCACAAACTCAACACAAGTAGCTACGCTTTAACATTGGCTTGCTAGCTGACTCAAAACGAGCGCTAGCGGCGAAAACATTTAACGACTGGGACTACTTACCACTTATGTAATTGGTCCACTTGTGCAGTATTCCCTCCATTGTTTACTTATGTGTTTTGTCGCTCATTACTTGTTGTTTTTTTATAACTAGATATGATGCCCAGCTGATTGTAATGACTCCATTGGGCCCCAAGTGAGATTTGTGGAGTAACGTCCCCGGCTTTACATTTCAACTGCGACGATAAAGTGCGTAAACTTTTGGTGAATTGGGCTCCAAGCGATCACGAGAGAATCCGACGTTTCCCCGCTTGCATCAAAGGGATTTCAGGGCTGTGGGCGTGTCTCCGTTGGTTGAGACACATGAAGACCAATAAACAGAGGCGACGACGATACTGGGCGGGGTTTCCGAAAAGTTCTGTCCAATCGTGAAGGGAGGAGGGCCCACGGCTGAACAGTAGACACATTTGTTGCAGATTTTGGAAGTTGGTTGCCACGTAGTAGCTGGCATTCTTGCTGAGTAACGTGCATTTATTTTTGGCACTGTATGTAACCGGGCAAGGTATGCGTTAGCCCTGTGCAGCTTTTGTAGCAAGTGAGCTGTTGTCGTCACTCGTCATCAAAATGATCCTGCTGTCTTTATGTTCAATGTTTTCCTCACTCTTTGTATATGTCACTGGGGGGAAACTTCCCGAGCCAGAGGTGAAAATTGAAGTTATACATAAACCTTTCGTTTGTTATCGGAAGTCAAAATATGGAGACATGCTTCTTGTTCATTTCGAGGGATTTCTGGAGAGTAATGGCACCATGTTTTATTCCAGGTAAATCTAAACTGAAGCACTAATGATGCTTCATGTATTGCTGCGCCTTTTTTGCTACTGTCTTCCTCCTCGTCGATGATAGCTTTCAGTAGGGTCATTGCTATGTTATGGATATCAAATTCAGTATACATGTGTACCTAATGGATTACTTTAGCCCTACTGTACTACTAACAATCTGTGCTTTGTGACTGTCTACCCCACTTGTAACCCATAACCACTGACCTCTCCTTACAGTTGCATGAAATACATCAGATGTCAATCAGTGGACCTCTGCTTTTCGATGTTAAACCTGTTGGTTATAAGTGTGCCCTGGGCTTTTTGTCTTAAAGAACACTGTGATGGATCTGTGTGACTCTTGGCAGCCGCCACCACGGGGAAAATAACCCAGTGTGGTTTACTCTTGGGATCCGAGAGGTGCTGCAGGGTTGGGATAAGGGTCTCCAAGACATGTGCGCAGGAGAACGCAGGAAGCTGACCATCCCTCCTTCTCTGGCTTATGGGAAGGAAGGAAAAGGTATACAAAAGCCATGATATGGGGTTGCGGAGCTCAGTGAGAGGAGATATGTGATGTTCTCTGCTGCATACATCTATCATATCTGTGCCTCTTTCTTTACAGGCAAGATCCCTCCAGGCAGCACCCTCATTTTTGACATTGAGGTCATGGAGATCCGAAATGGTCCCAGGTCACATGAGTCTTTCCAGGAGATGGATCTCAATGACGACTGGAAGCTCTCCAGACTAGAGGTGTGTGTGATCTGTGAGACTGTTGTTTTCAAAGGAATTGCCTTATTCACAGTTTTTGTAGTAGAAATGTATAAATATCGGCAATGGTGTTATTTGTGAATAATATTCTCCCTGCACTACAGGTGAAAGAGTACCTGAGGAAGGAGTTCGAGAGACACGGATACTCAGCCAATGACACGCACCATGAAGTGATGGTAGATGACATCTTCATGAAGGAGGATGAAGATAATGATGGTTTCATATCTGCCAGGGAATTCACCTACAAACACGATGAGCTCTAGAGGACAGCAGGTTTCATCTCATTTTCAGACTACCCAGAATGTTTACGTTTGTGTCGCTCATTTCATCCGATACGGAGACAGGAACTGACCGGTAAATTAACTGGTGAATTATACCTCACACTGAGGGCTTGTTACTTTTGTTTGCTCTGTAATACATCAACGACATTTTGTGTCATTTCATCTGCAGTAAATCATTTTATTCATCTTGGTCAACTGTACTGTACATGCATATTTCAGAGACAGTCTTTAGGTGCATCTCTCCATTCTACATCCACTGATGCTTTTGCTGCAGATTATACAGTATTGTAGTTTTTGTAAAATTGCTTGCCAGCCTGAATTAAATATTTTCAAAACAAACAAAACCTATTAATCATCCTTTCATCATTTTAGAATCTGTGTATGCAGTTGGCATTGGGGTGATGTGATGCTGATGTGCTCTTTCTATAGAAGTCTGAATTCATCACTAGAGGGCGCTCTTGTTCTTGTCTTTGTATCATAATGTTCACAAGCTTGTCAGCCCTAAAACAATCTTGTAAATGGCCTGCCTCTTTCAGTTTATAGATGCCATACAATTTGTGGCAGAAAAAGTCAACAAAATGTGTGTATTCACATATTACTCACCTGTTTGGTTACATGTTATGAATAGTGAATAATGAAGAAGTTGCACTACAGTATGTATAATAGTGTCACTACTGATGACTAATATACCAAAATATTGCAAGGCGTGCCTTCATCGAAGTTAATTTCTTTCTTAACTTCTTTGAGCGGTCAGCCATCATCACGTTCCCCTAGTAGTAACAAAAAAACTTCCATTTTGCAGTGAAAAGCATTAAATCAGAACACACACACATACACACAAAAAAGCAACTAAAAAAAAGAAAAACATTATTCAAAGGTCATATATATATGATATTTGGCTCTAGAATACATTGTGCACAGAGCAACTGTATCCTAAAGCAAGATGATGCAAAATGAAGTCCCTTTCTGGTTATTCTGCATAATTGGAATGTTGAACCTTGAGCAGAAAACAAAAGCTTGTGTGATGATGGATGTTTGAATTTCTAGTGAGCAGGCTAGACAGAGAAGAGAGAAAGACTGTCATCTGAGGTCACCAAGTGACCCTGGTGACACTGATAGAAATCTGCTCCACCAACTCTGAATAGGAGACTAACTGAGAGGACACTTTGCCCGCAGCAGTTTCCCGAGGTAGATGCACATTGGCTGGTTCTGAAGTGTTCGCAATTCCAGTACAATCATCTGTGTTTTGTAACAAACATCCTATCCAGCCAACCTCCTACTCGTTTTCCATTGAGTAACTATAGAAAGTGTCTCTTGAAAGGGAAAGAAAGGAAGAGTCTTGGAAATGAATTCTTCATCCTCACAAATCCTGAACTGTCCAAGATCAGTGGAACAATGTGAATTCTGTGTCGGGCTGGATTTTCCTGTGGAGTAGAGAGATGGACTATTAAACCATTGGCATTATGTAATAGATGACTGTGTTGAATTGGGCTGTGTGTGGCTATAAGACACATCACCAGGGAGGGATGGTTCATTCTTGACCACATTCAAGCAGAGCAGTGTGTAATCTTACAGTTTCTTGAAGTCAACCTAGAAGTGACTTATTGAATTATTTATGGGAGAGCAAAAACTGTAAGTTCCATTTTCCTAATTACAGTATAACATAATCCCAATAATATAACCATGGATAATTAAATCGTGAGAAGTGTAGTACTTTTATATGAGAGGCACTGAGGCACAGAGATTGTTCATCAGCTAAAACAAAATTAATCAATATTTTCATCTCTGTACATTGGCTACAGTGGAATCCTGCCATGCTGCTTCATTCTAACTTCTCTCTCTATATATAATCATCTCTATAAATAACAATGCATCAGCTATCCTTCAGCTTGTGTGTATGTGACACAATGTAAACGAATGTGCCACAAAACTGTCTGTGCATGTGTGCTTGTGTGCGTGTGT
>OMOV01110306.1:4610-24667 GCA_900312565.1 Beryx splendens | reverse complement strand
GGTGGATAACTGAAATTGGGGAAGCAAAAAAACACAACACAAATTCTTAAAAAAAAAAAAAAAAAAAAAACCTTTATTGAAGACATTCTTGAATGTCAACAGCTGCATTTGATATTAGAGTGGTATTCAAAGAACAATAAAAAGACATTGTGACAGCACATGAAAAAATATTCCTCAAAACAAAGAAAAATACACTACCAACTCAGAAATCTCATTTTTGAGTTGTACACCTAAGACTAAGTATTTCGATACTGATTTATAGTCCTCCTAAATTGTTACATAGCATGGCAGGGATAAAGAACTACCACTAGAAAAGTTGAAACTTAAGATATGTAGTGTTAACTTTACAAAAAAAGGAGGATAACACTGTACATCTTAAAAACATTAAATATACACATGTTCTTGTTCAGTCTGACTTTTGTTTCAAGATGGTAAATTGAGTATAATAGGGTTATATGGCATAAACAAAACTTCAGGTCCCATCCCTAGCAATCTACTCATCGTCGTCGTCGTCATCGTCGTCGTCGTCTCCCTCCTCCTCTTCGTCTTCCTCGTCGTCGTCATCTGGTGCAGCGGCCGATGCTGTATCCAGTTTCCCCTTTGTACGGTAAGCGATGATATCCTGTGGAATGCAGGGGGAATTTTTACTCAGTGCTACAGAGAAAAGCCTATTGTTTCACTTGCTCGGAGATAAGGAAACCCTGGACACTCATCAAGTTTTGAATTCACAAAAACAACACACAATTTAGGTTCAATTCTCTGTTCACTATTTACCTTGTCGTATTTCTCCTTCAACTTGGCAGCCCTCTTCTCATATGGCTGCTTATCTTCTGCAGATGAGCCGTTCCACATCTCTCCCAGCTTCTTTGCCGTGTCTCCAATAGAGAGTCCAGGGTGCTCGTTCTTTACCTTGGGGCGGAAGTCAGCGCAGAATAGGAAGAACGCAGACCTGCGGAACAAATAACAAGTCATTGTCTAAGTTACCTTAATCCGTTCAGCATTTCCTGTCGACGAAGAAACGTTAAGTCTGGGAAAAGTTAATTAGGGTACATACGGGGGTCTCTTGGGGGCATTGGGGTCCTTGAATCGCTTCTTCTTCTGGCCCTTGGGGGGAATGTAATTCTTCATTTCCCTCTCATAGCGGACCTTGTCTTGTTTCGCCATATCCTCAAACTTGCCCTTCTCCTTAGGCGACATTGTCTTTGGACAAACACAAACAATATTTAACACACATCCACCTTGCAAAATGCACAATTTATATTGTAAACAAAAAGAGATTCAGACAATTATAAAAGAAAAACAAAACAAAGTAGCATTGTTTATACCCTCCATCTCTCAGAGCACTTCTTGGAGAACTCTGCAAAGTTGACATTTGCTTCAGGATGTTTCTTCTTGTGCTCCTCCCGGCACGTCTGCACAAAGTAGGCATATGAGGACATTTTGCCCCTTGGCTTCCGTGGATCTTTCACCATCTTGGGTTACTTAATGGGAGGAAAGAGGTTTTGAGTGAAATGTATCCAAGTCTGCTACACAACAGCAGTGGGCTACGTCTAAATATCCCTCTGCTCAATTGTCTGTCTCTGCTTTGTCAGTTCCATCTATTGTTTAGACCGGGTGGAGGGAGGGGGGTGTCGGGGGTGACTGATGATCTATTGTATGTAGGGACCAACATGCTGCTTCTTCAAATACTGCACTTAACTACAGCCAAGCTTAGTGGTGGGGTAATACGCAATACTCATTTACATGGATATAGCCTAGACGTTGCAACAAAACAGCAGCACAGTATGCAACATTACCTAGCAGCATCTTATTGAGATAACATGTAGCCGGCTGTAGCCTTGTAGATGCATACATTAACGTTAGCATTAGCTTCCAACTAGCCTCCCGTCTGTCTTCTTCGCTAGCGTTAGCCATTATGGCTCCCTCCTTGCTTTGTGTGCGCTTGCCTTGAGCGTCACCGTCGGCTTAGCCAACTAGCGAGGCTGGCTAATGATAGCGAGCTGCCATACAACAGTAACCATACTCATTTTCATATGACGATGATTCAAATGGCTAATTAGATAAGACTGGCTAGGATACTGCTAGGATAACTTTTAAAAGCTTTTGCATTGTTTTAACCCGTTAGTGGGACAACTCGCAGCCTGCCATGATAACACGAGTTATTACAATGTTTAAATGAAAGAGGCGGGCGACTCCGGGGAAGATGCTCCTGCCTGCACCGTAGCAGTGCCTAACGTTACCTCGGCTCCAGTGAGCTTTGTTAACCTAACGCTACAGTTAGGAGCTAGCGTTAGCCTTTGTGATACCGATACGGCCGTATCTTACCAGCTGCCATTCACGGGCTAAGCTAGCGGGCTAATTGAATGGCTCGTAGCTGCGAGTTACACATTAGCGGACGTTACGCTAGCCAAACGTAGTAATTGAGCTGGTCTTTGGGGGTTATCAGCACGCATCTCACTTGATCTCGGCAGAACTCTTTATTGGCCCAGTTAATACTAACGTGAGCTAACTACGCAGCTAGCGCAAGCGCTTGATACCATGTTAGCAACATAACTACTAACCAGCTCAGTCATTCAGCTAAACATGTACACTGCACAAAATTGTGCAAATTGCATTAGCTACAACGGACTGTTGGTTCATGAAATGTATGAAGCAGGCGCTACATCACTAAGTTAGTAAACGTAATGCTTACCCAAATAACGTTATATGAGGCCAGATGTACGTCGCTATGTCTCAGACAATGGGACGAACAGCACCGTCAGTGCGCGGTCTTTTGGTTGTGAGGAGCACTGCTCATTCTGCGTGCTGGGGCTCCGGTTACTGGGCATTGGCTGCCGCCAACTCCTCGGAGCATCTTATTGGACGCCTGCGTCCCAAGGCCTGCATGCTGTGTGATTGGTTGTCCTGACAAACACGGCGGGGTTGATGGCGCTAAAATTGAATAACAAAGACACACAGTGCCAGTCAGGATCTCAGCAGTGAAAAGATGCACAGTAGAATACAATATTACAGAACCTGGGAGACAAAAGAAACGACTATCGCTGTTCTCCTCATTATTTATAGTCATCTTTACCTCTGCGTGTGTTTTGGTAGCTGATCACAGACATAACATAACGGGATTTCAGCACCACGGAGCTGTTCCCCTACCTTACTGTCAAGACTGCACTATGATTTTATGAGGAGGAGGCACGCCGACCCGTTGAAACATTAGCATCTACCATACCAGTATGGTGAAAAATAATCGATTCAACGAGTGGTGGAAAAAGTGTAGCTATTTTGCATATTGAAAACAAACTAGGCTACCTAAAACAAATCAGGGGACAGGCTATGAAGTCGACCGCTCTGATGGAGGCGTCTGATGCTGAATCTTTAATGCAGCATCCCCCCTGCCGAGCAGCTCACTGTGGCAATTCAAATGTTGTAGGCTGCGTCTCCATAGCAACAGCGCCTATAACATAGCAACATAGCATATCTATCTGGGATCATCTCTGCCTCTGTGGCATATACAGGGAAGGTAGACTAGTGCAAAAGTTTCTATCTCTCATTACACATAGGCTCGGGCTTATTAGACCAAGATTTCAACAGTTTCCGATTTCATCAAACTGCTGCAGCCAGCCATGAAGTGAGCTTTCATCGGGAACTTGCGTGGAGGAATTGGAGAGGTTTGCATTAAATCGACTGACCCAACACAACTGCGGTTACCATGGCAGCCAAAGGTAACATTAAACAAGGAAGGGCGATGGGAGATTTTCCTGTATTGGCTAATTCTTCAGCTAACTAAACATCCTGATACAGAATTTCTCATCCAAAAAATATTTTCTAGATGGGAGACAATGGTGGGACCCATATGAAACATCTCAGCGAAGAGAATTCATCTACCGGCCAAACACAGCTTCAGAGGTTTTACTGTAAGTTAACTGCTGTTTTCCTGACTTTTAGACTGTGTGTGTGTGTGTGTGCGTGCGTGCGTGCGTGCGTGCGTGCGTGCGTTCGTGCATGCTTGCCTATCTATCTGTCTGTTTTTCTGTCTGTGTTTGTAGGTCCCCAACATCAAAATCATTCAGAAACTCATATTCACAATCTGGACCTTTTCTTTCAACTCTGTACAATGAGGATTTCTGCTGGAAGCCCGCCTGCAAACCTGAATGCATTCGCACAGGAACCGCTTCAGGACAAAGGAGAAACAACCCTCATCCAAATCGGGTTGGTATAATTTAGGCTGTATTATCCTCAACTGAAGGCTTTACATTCATCTGGTGCCATGCATGACCCCTCACAGTGGATGGTAACCTTTTATCCAACCTGTTTTCCCCAAGTCTTTCATGATGTGGAGGCTGCCTCGGGGCACCGTGCAGAGCTCTGCGGATGTCAAATTCCCTTGGAAACATCCCCCGTCTGAGGAGGAGATCCGCAAGGCCTTGACAGCGCAGTACCGCTCCACCTACAGAACCGATTTCATGGGCATACCACAAGGTAGAGAGGCCTGTGTATGGGTTATATGAAAACATGTCACGACAGTAGTGACATTCAAGCGCTATCAAGTATGTCCGAATTAAACTATATTGGGCTAATATTTCTCCCTCCTCCTTGTTTGTCCTTTTTGTCTTGGAACTTGTTTGACAGGATGCGATCACATTAATAATGCAGAAGGGCGACTTGCACCTCTGCACAGCAGGCGTCAGGTGCCGCGCTGCACTGACACAGAGATGAGGGACAATTACCGCCAGCCAAAACAAAGATCTGAACTGCAAGGCATCCAAACCCGCCGTGGCTGCAGCACACATCATAACGCTTCCTGCCAGGGTATAGGTACGGTAAACTCACAAAAAAAACACATTATTGATGCATGTGAATACGGTAAAAAAAAAAGATTCACCAAGCCCAAGGATTTTTCTATGAATTCATTGTCCTCTATGTTGCAGTTCCAACTGTTGTTCAAAGTCACATCCACACTCAGCAGAAAGGGTCGGACTTGACAACCTATGACAGGTTCTTTGGAAAGAGAGTCGCTGATGTCACGTCTGTGATAAAGTCTCTGCCGCCTCAGGAGCTGCGGCAGCTGTGCAAAATCTTACCGGAAAATGGTTAGGATCAAATAATGTGCTGTGAACTATTGAGCATGTGAACAGCCCGCTTACTGATTTTGACTTTAACTGGTGTAAAAGTTTTAACAGGCAGGTAACTGGTGTCGTGTTTTTGGGCCTTCACAGAGAAGGAGGTGGTAGAAACATTTATGGGTAGAGATGCTCATCCACACCACGGGGAGAAAGTGAAGAAACTTCCTGCTGTCACGTTTTCTTCCTCTTCGCCGGAGTGGATATCAAGCTGGCCAGGACCTCAATAAGCGTTTTTGTGGATCTGTGTTCATAAATACAGAAGTCATTACTGTGTCACTACTGTGCTGTAACTTGTGTTTACTGATAATTAAACCTCTCTGCCTGATGAAAAGATATGAACATCTGCCTAAAGGGTTCATCACTGCGTCATCGGTACATTAATTTTAATGCATTCCAGCTGCACAGTGTATCACCAACAGAAATAGAATTTTTTTTAGTTCATAATTTCTCTGCATCCGTTTTTGCACTGTGAAATACTGTAGGCCTATGTTCTCACACATCTTTGCAAAAGGCACAATAATAATCATTGTTTAATTCAGTCATTCTCTCATGGAAATATAGTGAAAATAGTAATATTCATAAGCATTATTGCCTGCGAAATGCTAAGTTAACAAATTGGGGATTCACTAAAACACATACAATACAATAATTTATCAGTTCTAAACAAGATTCAAGGTATTTACTGGTAAAAATGGTGTTTTCCTCTTTGGGAATACAAGGCCTTGTGTCTAATTGTTTTGCATGTTCAGTTGTCACACTGGGTCTCTTAGTTACCAGAGCCTCCCACCTTGCCCAGGTGTAACGTTAGAGTGAGTGTCAGGTAGACTCATGTGAGACCTGACTGACCGAGGGGAATGTTCTGCGATAAACTCTGCTTTGCTCACAGAAACATAGACAACCAACAAGGATGCCGTTGGGGAACAAAGTCCGTCCTTCCTCAGCTTCAGGAAAATTAGAAACCCTGCATGTTCCCAGGTAACCTGCTGATTTGCTGCTCTCCTCTAAAGCTCACTGCCACATGTTTTTGTTTTGAGCGGCATTCCAACGTAGTCCTCTGTAATTTTGTCTTCAGTTGCACTTTTTTCACACTGGGAGGTTTAATCTCAGCATAGAGAGGGGATGTTGAGATGATTTGGGTGGAGGCGTTGTCTTGTTTCTCTGCCATGTATGCCTCTATGTTGTTCAGTTTGCTGTTGTCAAGGTACTGAACTCGCCATCAGAGGCAGCACTGAGTAGTTGCCATGTAATACTGGAAGTGCTGTTGTTGCCTGGAACTCATAATCACATTCCCAAGCTTAAATAGATTTCTGTGCAGTTTTCCCTGCTGCCTTCTATTAAGTAAGTGACTGTAAGTGTGCTGCAGTGATGGCTCAATAATGTCAAGTAAAGTTCATTTATAACCTCAGATACGATAAGTTCCTTCTGGCGAGGGAGCAACAGAAGTCAGCTTGCTGGTATTTAAGCATAATAACAATATAATATGAGAACAATATAATGACAAAATCATGTAGACCTATTCAAAAATAACTGAAAAAAGCTCAAATCCACTAGCATCCTCTCTGAACTGGGGAGTGCAGGAGAGAGGACGATGAACACTTCTGGGCCAGGTTGTCGGGGTGAGAAGGCGACAGATGAGGAGAGGAACCAGCAGCCTGAGTGGCTGGTGCGAGAGCTGCTGAAACAGAACAGGCGGAGACACTCTGTTACACTGGGAGATAAGGCTCAGCTTACGACACGACTACACCACAATGCTGATTCAGCTCACAGCCCCTGCAGCCTCAAGGTACAGCTTTCAAAAGGTCTGTCTTGATGTGAAATCAGAAAGGTCGATCCAACCCCATTTAGATGTCAACCAATGCATCTCTCTGTTTAAAAAGTTTGTCTTATTCTATGTAATGGCATCATGACATTGTTGCCCTTCCCCAGTAAACAGTAATGTATAGCTGCTGGTTTTAACCTCAAGGTGTCACTAGAGTGTCAGCTGTGCTCTTGCTGTGCTACATATTTCCCCCCCCAAAGGTCTTAAAGTACAGTCGATGCAAACCTCACAAGCAGAATGAATTAATGTGAGGTAATGCCAAAAATGCCATTTTAAATCAAGTTGATGATCTATTTACTCATTGTCTGAGAGCGCATTGGGCTGCACAATCTGTCCCGATGGCCAAGACGGCCATGTTTCAGGCCAAAGTAAAACACAACACAATTGCTGTGCCATCTACTTAAAAGCATTCCAATAGATTCAAACTGAAGCTTTCAAGCTGACAGGAGTGATGGGATGACATAAGAGGACACTGGCTGAAGTTTGATGGGTTCAGCTGCAAATGTCAGTCACTCGCTCATGCTTAATGTAATGAGAAATTTACCATAACAGATTAGGCAGAACAGCCTCAAGAGTCCAAAGTTATGCAGCTCAAATAAAGGGATTTGGAAGGGAGCTGGGGTCATATGAACACTTTCACCATATCCATCATGCTACACTAGACGCTGACTGATTAAGCAATAATTATCTCTTCAATTCAGGAGATACCGTGGGGAAACCATGACTCCAGTTATATCCTTGAGGAATTAGGCTGTTTATCCCCGTTATTTATTAATGATAGATCAAAGAGTATCATGGATGAAGGGCCCGTTGCTAGGAAACCATGGCAAATTGAAGAGAGGCCATTAACACCGAGCGTGGCCTGTCATCTGCCCTTGTGCAAGCTTCTCAGGGACATTTTCATGGGTGTCCCTTTGTCTCCGGTGGCCATTAATAGTCAGAGGTGGCACCCTAATCATGTGTGTTGTTAATGATATGGGCGGTGTGGAAATCTACTCTTACTATCTTTTTTCTAACTCTGTGTTGTATTATAGCACTCAGACTTTATTAACTGGCTGGTGAGTTAATCTTAATAACTGGTTTAATTGTTGTGCTCAAGCTTATCACTCTAAAGGTTGTTGTTCTAATATTCATAATCAACCTGCATGACAGTAATTTGGAGTGTTATGGTCTATGTCACACACATAATGACACTATTTTTTTCTCCTCCAAATAAGATTGATCAGACAGTATCTCTTGACAACCTCCAGAAACTGAAACTGGCATTTGAGGTATGAGCTTCTGCTTTTCTAATACTGACAGTCTGATTTCTTGAACATATTCAGTTCTTTTACGGTATTATTTTCCTTCATAAAGGAATTTGAAATGGGCGGCTTGAGATCCGTTGATGAGAAGAATTTTGGCCGCATAGTGAAGAAATGTTTGAGTTTGCATAACACAGTAAGAGAGCATGACCAACTTCTCTCTCTCTCTCTCTGTCTCTCTCTCTTTTTCTCTCTGTCTCTCTCTCGCTCCTCTCGCACCCTCTCTCATTCATCTGTTCTCTCTTTGTCTCGCATCCTTGTAATTAAAGACATACTTTACAATTACCTGATTAATTACGCTAATTTTTAATGATAATACTCTCAGTGTTATTATTCTTGATGCTTTTGTTCTCTGAACTTTACAGAGCAATGCGCAAATTCAAGGGCTATTCATGAAGATCGATTATTCAGGCCAGGGAAGGATTTCGTGGGTGAGATGAAATTCATTTTTTGTCTCTTATATGACGCACAGCCCTTTCATTCAATAAAAGAGATATTGCCTTAGCTCTAAAGCATTTCTCCGTGCATGCTAACACCAATAATCTACAAGTGAAAAAAATTAACTATAAAATGTGACAGGCTTATTTCATGGCAACTGTAATTCAGTTTGGATTCATGAGCAAGTGTAACTAAATCAGTTTTTTAGTGCCATCTTAATTGTAGACTAAGCAATATGTCATTTATAAGACATGTGTGTTAACCTTTAAAAGGTTATGCTTTCCTGAATTGTACTTTTTTATCCACTCTGACTTTTTTGTATTTTTTCACTGGTTTTCAGAGGAAAGATTAGTTTGTCCATGTATTACTGGTTTATGTTTATAAATTGAAAAGCTGGAAAGAATTATAGATTGGTTTGTGTACTTGAATTGAGGAGTTTAGAAGATATCTGTGTTTGTGGTATTACACTGTAGCATGGAAATGGCAATTTTTTGATTACAGGCAGCCATAGAATTTGAAATATGGGGTTTGAATAATCGCCTGTGAACTTCAAGCCTTGCTGCTTCTTCTTTCTCTGCAACATCTTCATCTTATGTTCTCACACATCTCATCCTCGTTAACTTTTGAAATGTCAAAAAGTAGGAAAAGGCTGTTGTGCTTAAGAACTGGTGCAGAAACAATAATGCTGGCCTGCAGGTGTGTCGACTCATGACCTAAGGACCAGCATGATTCTGAAACGCCCTTACACCTTCTGAATCCCCTCAATCTTCTGTAACCTGTTGACTCTCAGTTTCTTCTCCTTCTTCTTCTTTCCAGTTAAACCCTCTGTAACCTCTTCCTCAGCTACAGTTGCTGGTCTGCAACGGTCCATCGTCTGCAACCTCTTGATCCCCAGAAAACTTTCACTCTCTGCAGGGTCTCTGTTCTGAGAAACTTCTCTATCCTCAGCAAAATTTTAAAGTATCCAATCTCCAAACACCAGATGATCTTCTGTTTCTCAGTCAGACCATGTTCTTTGCTTACTGCTGCTAAAATTGTATTTTGTTTCCACAGATTCTTGACTTAGTGTGCTTTATGTGACCATAACAATAGTCGGGTAGCATTATATATGACTGTAACACTGATTCCCTAAGTACGATTACTGCATAGTCCACTTGAATTGCTTGCGTATAATATTATGCAAGATGCAACGAGAGGACACACGCATGCAGCTGGCGCTCTCTACAGCAACATAAATCTTGTAAAACTTATTCCTCCCTCTTCAAGCACTGGAGATAATCTTCTAGTAGTCTCCTGACCCACTTCTTTGCTGCTCGAAGCTAAATTTTAATTATTATTTGTGGAGTCTTTTTGCCTGATCTTGACCAAAAGGCGCCGATGATTAAGGAGGACGCTTTATATAACCGCAACATAGATTTCAGAATTATTAACATGCAGGATCGGCAACTTGAGCTTTAATGGTTCCTACATAATATAATGCAGGATGAGTTCTGCACGTACATGCAGCTGGAGTACAGAGAGAAGGAGGAATCTGTAGTTCGCAGTAAGCAGGTGGCCTTCGCTCTGCCAGCCACTGTCAAGGCCTTGAGTCATGGAGTTCCCATTGTAAACATCCACTCCACCCCTGATGGCACCGCTGTGACGCTGCGAGAAGACGGGGCGGTTTGCTGCTGGAGCCCTGAACTTCAAAAACAGAAGACCAAAAGCTTGTTTGTATGTTTTAATTTGTATTTATCTGCATTGATATATAGCCAGTGTTATGTATATGAGTTGCACTCATAATTCAGAAAAATGCAAAATATCACATATGAATATTTTTCAATTAAATGTAGCTATTGTTGTCCAGTCAGCATAGCAACACAGTGATTTGAATTTATAACAATCCCTAGTTCTGCATAATAACAATTTTATTAGTTGTGTAAAACCATCTTCATAAGGCTTTTACTGCACTAAACAAGTCATAAATCAAGTTGAATTTCCTGCAGATAGCATTAATGCTGCTTTCAGATTAGGTCAGTAGAAATGTCCAGACCAGGGTTTCTAACTCGTGGGTTTGCCCTTTTACCACAGCATGAAAGACCTGTAAACAGGAGTTCAAAGTGGGCAAGTGACTTTACTCCTATGACACAGTACAACAAGCTGATCATCGGAACAGGGTAATATGAGAAAGGGGTCTAATAAATTGACCCATGCCTGAATTATTTATTCACTACATTCATTATACGTATTTACTGCAGGTCCCAGACTATGCTATATTAGTTTTTATGTGTCTTTGCTGTCTTGCAGGGACAGAGAGATCCAGCTTTACGACCTCTCCACTCTGGAGCCTTACTGCCAGATTAGCGCCCTAGAGACCGTGCCGCTAACGTTAGACTACTGGTGAGCAACACAACTGTATGTTAACATCATCTTCCAAACATCCTGAAAAGCCCAAATTGTTCTGACGCTCTATGCTTTCCCCCCCCGCCTATAGCTACACTGGTGCTGATGAATGTTCTATTCTGTATGGAGATGCCCAGGTAGACAGTTTCTCTTGTTGACACCAGATCCAATTAGCAGAGAAAAATCATTCATTATATCTCACTTGATTAATACTGTGAAAGGTTAATTTTCCTGTTTGTGATCCAGGGATGTGTGAATATCATATTAATTTCCTCTGCTGGAGAAACTCTGAGGTAATTTTGCTTTTCTAAAGAACTTGGTTTACTCAACAATATTTCAGTTATTCATTAAACCCTCATACACACTTTGATTCAATATGATCCCAACACGAATTTGAAATTGAAAATGAACATTAATTTCACGGTCAAAAAATTGTAGACTTTACTTGAAGAGTGTGTGATGCATCATCAACACATACTAGCATATATGCACTATTCTTACATTATAAAATCACAAAATTTAATGCATTACAATGCAGCATGACATGCATCACAATAATTATAAATCTTGTACTGTATTATGAGATTTTTTATGATTTTTTCTGTTGTGATCATAAAATCTGTTTATAATATTTTGCCAAATGTCACAATTGTTCATTATTTTTCATTATAACTCGTGTTGTTTTGATGCAACAGAATTAGTGACATCACTTTGGCTCATTATGAATCAGAATGTTTTCATATTTATTTTTCACTGTGCATACAAATTGCCAGAAACTGAAGTCATTGATTGAATTTGTCTTTGATTTTCTACAAAGGAAACTCAGCTAAACCTTAGGGAGAGATCAGCCATTAAAAACCAATCAGATTTTGGCGCTTCCTCATTTCCCTCCTGCTGTGAAACAGTTCTGTGGAAAAAATTTCTTTAGCTGAAAATGAATTAGTGACTTTCCCATGAGCCAGTTACCATTTGCCGCATGTATGGTGGTTCCTGACCAAAAGAACACCTCCGGTAGTGAGTCCCGTCATGCAAAAGTTTGGGAACCTCCACTAAATGACCACATGACCAGTAATGGTCACTGCAGGCTGACACAACCACCTTGCATGAGTATAGCAGAATCAAAATCACATTGAGAATCAGAATGGTTTCATTAGCATGACAAGTCTACTTGAGTTACCAAAGCACTAATGGATGTTAATATTAATATTAAAATGTACAAAATATGAAAGCAAGTTTATTCATGTACACAGTACAGATCTGCTTTAACAGAATAAGGTGAATCAAAAACAATTACACAGAAAAACAATCAAACAAAGGGATTACATGATGTTTTTTCCAGTACTATTTTGATTGACTGGTCAATATTCATCTTGTCAATATTCATCTTGGTCTGCAAATTGTGACATAAATATTCAAAATTTGCAGCACTATAAATTGTCTGGCTCTCCTCACCTAATACAGTTTTCATCTTTTCTCTATCCATTTGGGAACGGACTCCCTTAATTCTATCACAGAAATGTGAGAGATGCATAACTCTGAGCTATTTAAGGAAGTGTAAAAGGAAACGCATTTCATATTCAGTCTCATTTGGTTGCAGTGCGAACAGAGATGTTTCATTTGTCTTTCTTGCCATGAATTTTTATGACAACCTTTTTAAATTGCCCAGTCATGGTGTCTGATTTGGTACTTTAAGTGTTTTTCTTTTAATGTATTTCACTGAGGCAAGTATTCTACTGGATTATAATTTCTTTCCACAGATTTATAGCAGCTTCAAGCCAATTACATGTATCTGGGTTCCTTTTTTCCTATATATATTAATTTGGTTGTGTAAACCTTTGGGGATTTGTTTCTGGATGTCGTATATCTTCATGGCAAGTTGCTCCAGAAGGTCAGCACCTAGTGATTCATTGGCTTCTAGTGCCTTGGCATTGTGCTTAAAATGTTCCCAGAACCTTATTGCTTTTTTTCTACTAATCCCATACTAAAACATAACCTATTTCAATGTATTCAGAATGAATGTGCATATACGCTAAATCGTAGAGTCCTATTCATTACATCTGCACCACAGTAATGAAATCATGTTATTTGTATCGGGTTATACTGACACAGAGTGCATCGGTTCTGTAAAATCTTGCGAAAATAGGAGGTAAAGGTCATATCAACATGGACACTCCATACCATGGGAAATTACATCTTTACCTTTGCTTTCCATGGTTTCCATGCCAATCAAAAAAAAAGAAAAGGAGACTGAATATGAGACTATGCCATAGAAATGTGAAAAATTGCATGCCTGATAATACATTTCAGCTCTTTTTTTAATATAGATTATGGAATAAACTACCAAAGATTGAAAATATGCCCAACATAGGAATTGACAATGCAGTGCTTTCTCCAAATGTGACTTACATCCGATGGAAGGTCCATCAAGACTGGGTGACACAGGTGACATTTAACTTTCAAAGTACACATTTCAAATCTGTTTTCTCTGTGGATAAATATCTTCATAGGTTGAGACTATGAAATGAGATTGTCTGCCCAAACAGTGGAGGTTGACATTGTTATTTCAGTGGTATGGCATTTTCCTTGTTTGATGCGCAGATAATGCCAGCTCTGATGCACCGAGTCACTAATGCTCTGCTTTCAATTTAGGCAAGATATTTTCAAAGTATCCATGCCGTTGTCTCCACCTCAAATGAAGAGGCATCTGCTCTCGTTATAGGTAACACAAGCTCCAAAATAAAGATTAAATAATCTGAAATGTCCTTTGTTGCAACTTGGACACAAAACACATATCTTCCTCTTCCCCCTGATTAAAGATAGGAGCCAAATAAGAAATGCTGCATGCTGAAAATCGAGACAGAAATTTATCAAAGTCCATTCACTGTAATGTGAGGTAATGAAATTTTGTGTTGAACATTAGGCAGCCCAGTTGGAGAGTTGTGAGGGATGACTCATGATGACTCATCTATCACAAATTCACCAATCAATGCCAGTGTGTGTGCGTGTGTGTGTGTGTGTGCACGTACATGGGCATGTCCACTTGCGTACTCTACATACTCCGTGCCCCAGCTGTGTCATTTATTCTGATAACGACTTATCCCAATGCCAAGAACATGTTCTGATTGATGCAGCAACTGTTAATTCGCATGGCCTTGAAATGAAATGCTTATTTCCCCTTGTCAGGCTGTGTGCTCCCTTCAACGAACCTGGAGCAGCAGCTGAGGGAGATCAGAGAGACCTGCTACGAGGGCAAGACCAAGAAGGTCCAACTGAACCCGACTCCGCAGCCCCGGGCGCCCTGCGACCAGACCGTCTTCGCCATCTACAAAGGTGTGAAGAGCTTTGACCTTTGTCGAAAGCACAACTTGCTGGTGACAGGAGGCATGGACAGACTCATACGCATGTGGAACCCGTATTTCCCTGGGTAAGGAACCAGATTTTACCGGGTTCTCCCTTGAAGACTGTGAATATTGGGATATTTCATTTGGTAGTACCTTGGGTTTCGTAGCTTCCTGGGCATGATATAGCCCCAAAATTGGCAATTCTCTGTTAACTGTTGCTCCGGTGCTTCAGTAGACACGATTGGAGAATTGCGTTTTTTTCTCTCTCCATTCCCTGCCATTGTATAGCGAAACAGGTATTTTTAGTGAATCACTTTCTTTATGTTTATTAAACCTCTGAGTTTCAAAAAATGTAACACTGAAATTCCTCTGACCGGATTTCTGTTAAAGTTGTCAGAATCTGCTTTGTTCCTGTTCTTTATGTGCTAGAAGTGTGATTTTCAGGCCTGTCTCCCCATGCAATGAGAGAGAGAGAAAACAGAGTTCCGGAGCAACAGATAACAGAGAATTGGAGTTATATCATGGCCAGGAAGCTGCACATCCCAAGGTACACTGGCACTGCCGACATCACTTTAACTCCTCTTATTGCTTCTGTTTGTCTTTGACAGGAAAGCAAATGGGATTCTGAAGGGCCACTCTGCTCCCATCTTCTATCTCTGCATCTCCTCGGAGGACAGTCAGATCTTCTCTGTCTCCATGGACAACACTGTTAAAGTGGGTCTCATGCCATCATGTTTCACTAGCGACTGCACGATGTCCTAAACCAGTGGTTCTCAACCCTTTTTTGGCCCACTGCCCCATAAAATGAAGTGGTGAACAGTTCAACCAAAGAATGATTTTCCCTTATCCGGTTGTTTCATTCAGTTTACTATGAGAGGAGGCCAAGAGGCTGAAACGAATCAGTATTTCACAAGAAAAAAGCAAGAATTAGAGAAAAATCAAAAATAGACATGATAATAAATGCATTATAGCAGCAATATGTTTATTTTCCTATCCCATAAATCATCTCACGACCGCCCCAAAATCATCTTGTGACCCCCCCCAGATTGAGAACCAATGTCCTAAACAATGCAGAATGAATACAGTGTTAGTATTCTATTCATTAACCGCTGAAGACATTTTACTGGCTCCCATTTCAGATCTGGGATATTCAAGATCAATGCTGCCTATTTACGACACACTCAAAAGCGAGCGGGATTTGTGGCGACATATCTGCATGCTTGTATTCTCCTTCTATGAAATCCCTTTATATTGCGGCAGACTCCATGGCTTTGCTCTCTCTAAAGATAAGGTTGGTTTTTTTCGTTTTTTCATGTCTTTGTGCTTTATACATCACAGAATCCAATGCGCTCTGAAGATTTTTTGAACGTTTTGCTCAATTGTGTTGATAATTTTTAAGAGGACTAATTTAAGGGCACAATGGGCGCTGTCATTCTAACAAGGGCAGCAAGTGATTTTGAAATATTTCCTGTTAAGGGATTAAATGCTCCAGATTTAACCAAAAGATAGTGGATATAAGCTCTTTTCAGAATGCAGAGAGGACTTCAGTACCTTTTTTTATAATCGTCTGCCCACTCTTCATTTTTTAATTTCTTTATCTTTTTTTCTTCTAATTTAAGGCCGCAGCTTCACAGCCATTTGATTGTTTCACATAATGAGCCTGTAATGTGCTGCGGCTACAGTGAGGAGTTTCGTCAAGTTGTCAGCTGCACTGAGGGATCTGTGAGTAAAATATAATTGTACAACTTGACATCTCTATTGAAAAATCAGTCTTGTCTAGTACTAGGGTAAGACAATATACAGCATGGGAATTAGTTCACATTTAATCCCTACGTATCAGCTGTTTATGCCAAAAATACTCCTTTGTTATACAATTCTCTGTTAATATTCTTGGTCTTAGGTGGTGAAAGTCTGGGATTTTGACTCTGGGCGGCAAGTTTTTGAGTTTGGTGGCGCACATGGCCTGTCTGCCATTACATGCATGACTTTTGACCCCAAAGGGAGGAGGTACTGTACATGAGGCAGCGCGTGAAATGCTTTCTCCTTATAAAATATATTTACCCACTTTATCATGACACCATGTTTTTCTGTTCACAGACTCATCACAGGGGGAAGAGACGGCTGTCTGAAGATCTGGAACTTCAACAACGGTCAGTGTCTAAAGATACTAAAGAGAGGTACGTACTGTAAATTTATATTTTCCTCCTCACGAGAAAATATTTCAAGCATTTTACGTTCCAATTACTGTGAAATACCACATGTGATTTTTCCTGTAGATGGTGAATGTCATGAGGTGTGTGACTGCACCTATCTGAAAGTCCACAGGAACCCGTAAGTATTGACGTGGTATTTGTTTGGCAGGTGTTGACTCAATATAAATTGTAATTCATGTTGAATTCTCGTATTCTGTGTTTGAAGCTATGTGATGTCTGTCGGCTGGGACCGGAAGATTGGCATTTACTCTGTGAGTACAAAAGAAAAGAGAGAGTTCTCTGCAGCGTATAGGTATTATTTCTCTCTTTCTGTCTCAGAAATTCACTGTCTGTCCATTCCAATTATCGCTCCAACTCCTCCATTCTTCCAATTTATTGCCTCCCACATAACTACTGCTACTTCATTGCCACATACAGTACAGTACGTACAGCCTTTGCCATTGTTTGAATTAGAGACATTTGAAGAATTCTCCACATTTTTGTTGCAAGGTGAATGACATTTCCTGGCTTTGTCTGCTGTTTAGAAGGATATTAATGTGCCACTACATAAAATGTTCTATTGCCTACCACTTTCACTACAGTTCCAAACACAACAAAATGCTTTAATATGAGATGTGAAATGTCTCCAGTGTGTTGACTGCGTGGCTGTGTTTTGTCAGGACGCACCTGAGGACCCTCATCATGTCCAGAGGCCGCAGCCTTCATGGCAGGATGATCTGGTGATTAATGAACACCAAACTCTTTGGACAATAACTTTCAGATAAAATGTTAGGCCAGGCAAAATTGATTAGTAGTTCAATGGGCGCCGACAGAGACTTTGTATTCCCCCAGTGGCTTTTCGTTCAGGCAGACTGGATGACGGGGGTGTAAACATGAGACGGATTCAATCGTTACGCCTCCGTTTCTGAACATACAGCTCTCTGTGTTGAAAGTGACAAAGGACAGCTCAGGGACAAAATTGTTTCCTTTTGTCGTGGGCAGAATATGTGTGATCAGACAATGCATATAAAGCAAGAGTAGAAGGTCTGCCAGCTGTGTCTTCATTCATTGTAACCACACATGGTAAAAAAGAAAAGAGGTAGTATCTTATATATAGTGCTTTCTTAACATTTTGCTCTTGAGTCTAGAAAAAGACTGAAGGTTTCTGATGCAGTTTTACCTGTCCTTGGCCATCTGTTGCATAATGTATCAACTCCGAGGCTGTGTATGTTGAATACTGTTTATCACAGTATGTTGGCATCTTTCACAGGCTGTAAAGCCCTCACTCATTGTTTTGCATCATATCCTAGGGCTGGTTGGCTGTTTCTGCCGATGCACAGCCTCAGGAACTGGTGTCTTATAGGCCATAGTGGGCCATAGTGGGAAAGCATTCCCACTGTTTATCTATTCATATTCCACAGACATACGGAGGACGCTGTATTAGGTCCCAAGAATCGTTTTTGCTGACTGGCTCAAAAGCTAAAAGTGAGATGGATAAGAAAGCCTCCCTGATCTCTGGCCTGCTGTACGGCATCGCCTGCAGGAAAAATCTAAAACTTTAAGCAATCTGTTAACCGGCCGTCCCGCACTGCCCTTTAAAAGAGATCCTTGACAGGTCTATCTATCTATCTATCTGTCTATCTGTCTGTCTGTCTGTCTGTCTGTCTGTCTGTCTGTCTGTCTGTCTGTCTGTCTGTCTGTCTTAAAACATGTTAGAGAACAATATTTTTCTGCTGCTTCCCAATTCCAGGTTAGCAATTGATTTATTAGTCATATTTAGTGGTTTGTAGTCCATGTACAACATTGTTGACATCTTCCCCTGTGATAGCATTATTTGTGTCCCAAGCCCCAGTGCAGCAGAGCTTTGCCGTTTCAATAGATCTCCCGTGGATCGCATCTGTATGACAGGCTCCGCCCCACTGTGTCTCAGCTTGGTTTGAAATGCATGGATGGTTTTATGACTGACTCAGTTCAGCACCTAAGGTGTATCTACCAAATAACCTTTGCCCTTCCATCACCATGCCTGAAGGTTTATATGGATTAATTCAGTATTGAGGCTTCTCCAAGCCAATTCCCCATTGTTTCCAAGCTCTTGGCAAAAAGCGTTGATCCCACTACTAAAATTGAGGATTTGTGTTGGGAGAGGAAAAGTTTATGGCTGATACATAATCAATCTGACTCCAAATGGCTATATATCAATTTTGGGACAAATCAATATTTCAATGTTTAACAAAGACAGATGATTAGACCCTCTCAAATGTCACTATTTTGTAAGCCAAGGCACCTGAGTTAATAACATTGCTGATACTCCTTAGGGAATATTGTTTGGTAGTCAGTGATCATTTTGGCAGAGTAGGTTTCGCATTTTTCAAACGGTGGGTTTCTCATTTTTGAATTAAAGTGTTCAGCTGATTTGGTACTGTTCCCAAACCTTAGACAATCTAATCTTTCCCATAGCTGAAATTCAGTGAGATGCACGAAGTGACATTTCAGGCTTTCCGGACTAATTCAAAGGAAAATATCAACATGTTCATGGTTCCCAAGCTTGCCACATTTATCATATGTAGGTGGTGAGAGGATTTTTTTTTTAATTTTTCTAACAAATATCAACTATAAAGTCTGCAGTCTGTACTTCTGCGTCATAGAAAGGAATATAAACTTGAGCTCAAGCAGAAAGAACCTGAGACATTTCCTCTGACTTTAAATGAGGCTTGATGATAATTTGTCCTTGCCTATTTTTCCTTAGTTCAAAATTGAAACATTTAATCATGTAACTTCTAATGTATTATGTAACATGACAAATGTCCTATCATTACATTACAGTGCTCTAAAATAATAAACATTTAACACCCTTTGCAAAACTCAAAACTAAGTGAACCCTCACTGCACTATCAGATGAAATCACCGACTGCAGCAATTATTTCAGCATGTTTCCTTTAAGGTTAATCAGCCTCTCAATGGGAGAATAAATCCCCAGTAACATCACATATTACACTCCAGCCCTTTTCTCCTGTTTTACCTTTATAATGCGGCCGGCCTCCCTCTGAGAGCTGAGCACAATTGTCTCCATAGGCTGTAAGAATCAAAATTGATTCTCACTCACACGCTTTGATCCATTGTCGGAGGAGCCATTCAGTCCCTTGTCGTCCGTGTGATTATGGCCGATGGATACACACACCCCAAAGTGGCCCATTAACAGGGAGAAAGATATTACAGTTGCCAGTAAGTAAGGTGACCTCTTCTGATTATCTACAGAGCCCTCTCATGAAATTGTTTTTCATTAATAGCCTGCAGAAGAGAGATCAATGTGTTCTATATATTGGTCTACTTCCCCAAGCCTATAAGCCTCCGGTTAACTGTGAATTCTTATGGTGCGCCAGATGGCCAGTCTGGTATTGTGTCTCATTCAACTTTAAAAAAAAAAAAAGTGTCCCAGTTCAGCTTAACAGTATTTTGCTTTGATG
>OMOV01110303.1:0-10103 GCA_900312565.1 Beryx splendens | reverse complement strand
TCCTGCCCCCCCCGCCGCCCCCCCCCCCGTGCACCCCCGCCCCTGCCTCCCCCACAGACGAATTGCCAACCTCCAACCCATCCACTGAAAACCAAGATCTTGTCCTTCCCCAATTTCCCTCACTTTCCTGCAATTCAGCCATCCAACAATGCTCCCTTGCCTTTTCTACCTCATATCAATCACCTCCTACTGATCAGTCACCTTCCATCACACAACCCCAGCCCCAAATAATCCCCCTCCATACCCAAAAGTCTCCCTTCCAGATCATCTCCTCTTCTGCAGACCTGAAGCACATTTCCCCAGTCGCCAGTGAAGATTTCTCCCAGATTTCCCTCTCCATTATCCCAACTCTGCCGCCCGTCACCCAAAATGCATCCCCCATCCAAAATGTCCTCCCTGGCACCCAATGTACATCACCTACCCAGCTTTCTTCCCCCATCTTACCCCACACTGTCTCCGCCTCACCCCCGCAACCCCAAACATCCACACAGCCTTTCTCCCCTGTCCTTAATTTGGGGGAGTGTCCGTCTGCGTTCGCCTCTTGTTCCCCGTCCCTGCCATTGCCCCTCACCACCCTAACCACCCAGCCTCCAGAGCGGCTGGTACAACCAGTTCCTCCTCTCAAGACACAGAGCTCAGCATCTCTCTCACAGGTACTGTATAGAATAGGAATCAGTTTGCCGTCTAATCTGTTGCCATCTGTTCAGACAGAATCCAAAAATCAATTCAGAGACAGCCCGAATGCATGCAAAGTCAATGGAAGGAGGCGAACAGGGTGAAAGTGCACTCATTGAGAAGTTTATTGAGAAATTTGCCTGACACAGTAAAGGGGAAGCCAATCAGCTGGACTTTATCTAGGCGCCTGTAATTTTCTTCCCCACCTAGTATTTACAGGTAAAAACAAGGTAATGTGGAATGAATGAACAATGAGGCGGAGACGAAAGGTTGAGCCGAATCGGTTCACTTTACTTTTCCTTTTCCAACAACAATACAGCTAACAGTGACAGCTAACAGCTTAACGGTCGGCAGCTCAAGAATCCCAGCATGCATCATTCTCTACCTTTTGAACCCTCAGTCTTAAAGGAGCCGTACTTCCGCGGTGTTTGGTGAATGTCTCTGTGTTATGTGGGTCACCACCGCAGTAACATATTTGTTATTGATTGGCCCAGAAGGGTACTGCAGCATTTGTTCTTCATCATTCCCACTTTTTTCTCTTAACTTATGAAAATAGTTGGGAATGGAGATCATTCTTATATTTTAAAGAACAAATTTAAAGATATCACCGAAGGCAGTAACCTTCTTTTATGTATAGACTTGTACATTGTTTGTTTATGTACTGTACATGTTTGGGTATGTGCAGTGACGGCTGGTGGTGATATTGAGTGGGTGGGCTAACAAATGCATTATAACAGCAGCATCACATCCGAGATACCAAGTTACAGCAACAACACAAAAAAATATATATACAGTACCAAAAACAAAATAAGCAAGAATGATGGAACGATAGGCTACATGATAGAACAGAACGCTCTATCATGAGCCTACAGTGTCAGAAAAGGCTCCACCTAGGCGGGCCTGGATTAACACAGTGTGGTGCCCACCACACTTGAAGTGCCCCCCGCCTCCTTTACACGTAAAAAAGTGAAATTTACTATGGGTATAAAAAACCATAGATTTACATGAACTTATTGCTGAAGTACAGGCTATACTACAGAAAAATGTAAGACAATCAAAAAACCTGACACCATACATGGGCCTACAAATGCCATACTAGCCCTTACACTGATGCTCAAATCTGAATGCAACTCACATCCCAATGTAACACGTCATGCTAAATATCATTATTTCCATCATAAATGGCCTGTATGATGACTACATGCAAAACCATTACAGAGTATGTCGACAAAAATCATTTCACACATATACTAAATAAGGCAAGCTCAATACAAAAAGCAAACACGGGAAACAGAAACGTGAATTCTTACACGTGCGGTTAGCCAGTCCTTTCGTTGAAACCAAGTAAAATTTTGATTTTGTCGTTTGTCCTTTTGTGTTATTTGAACATCGTTTGGACGATGTGTCCCCAGTCTCTTCACTTCCAATTTTTCCTCCAAACACATCGAAGAAAATGGATGAGAAAGTAAATAATCCACCTCGTTCATCATCATGCTGCTAACGTCCGCCATTGCCACAGTTGTTCACTTCTCACTTCACCTCTGTACGTAGCCTACTGTCTGTACATCCGTGCTGTCATTGGTCAAAAGTCAGTGGCCTTTGGGCTGAATGAATTTAGCCCAAATGATCTGCAGATCAAGGGGGTGTGCCACGACACCTGTCACTCACTTAACTACAAAGTTGATTGAAAGCTGATGCTACTGTGTTTGGGCTGTAAAAAATAAGCCCATTTAGATATATCCTGAGTTTTTCTTGTGACGATTTGGTGTTGTTGCTGCTCTGGGTTCCACCAAATTTAAAACAATCTGTTCTAATGTTTTTTAACAATAATTTTCTCATCTTTATTGTAAAAGATAGGGAGGGCTTAGCCCTGTTAGCCCATTTATACCAGCCGTCCCTGGGTATGTGCATGCATATGTTTGTATGATGACATAGTATTGTACGTATTATTATTAAGCGCACTTGTAAGCAGCAGCTAAGCCCCAATATCAGAGGTCTATTTAGGTCATCAAATGTTTAAAGAGTTATTACTCATTTACTGAACTGGCCCAGATCAGAATGGCTTCAAACAATTGGTTTAGTTTGACCTACCTATTACTGTGCAACACCCATCAGCAGATGTTGTGGTGTGTGCGTATCAATGACCAGGATATCTCTTATGCCTGTGTGTAAATTTCATCTTCCTTGGGCTATTTAATCAGTGTCTTGCAGATTGAAATACAATACAAAAAGTAAATTTTCAAGAACTGGTACATTTTTCCCATCAAGGCCTATGTATTTTTTTTATGATTGGCAAGACATTATCATTTTTTGGCGTAATCCCATAGTCATGAAATATACAAAGGTTTCTGCAGGACACTAGCAGCTATCATCTTTATTCTCTTCCTCGCAGGTTCTGGTCGGCCCAGACTTTGAGAACCTGCCCTCCAAATCCAGCCAATCGCTCAACAGCCATGGAATAGAGCTACGCCTCCTTCAACCAATCCCTCCACAGGACAATTCCTCACAGCCCAGCTCCTCTGGCACCGTCAGCCAATCAGAGCGTCACCTCCAGAGTCGAACCAACCCACCAGAAGACGACCTGTTCAGCTTGGCTTCTCACGAGAGCATCTCAAGGTCAGATCTGGGTTCAGGGACTGTATCGGGCCAGTCGGAAGCACTGGAAGGCCAGCGGCGCCTCTCTTTGCCAGGGGACCAAGAATCGTCATCGGACAGCAGCTGGAAGACTCAGCACTATGGTTCCGACCCAGGAAGTTAGGGGTGATAGGATTGGTTTCACATGCCGCCACTGTACAGTGAGTCAGCACTGAATTAGTTTGTGGACTGGACTGGATTTACTCTGCCATCTCTAGGCATGCTGACATACAAACGGCTTTGGATCAAACTCACACTAGCCCGCATATATCATTAGTTTATTGCTTATCCAGAGCCATAGATAGAGTTTGGCCATTGCACATTTCAGCAGCAGCCATGTTAAATAACATTTGAATCTCTGCCAGGTGATTTTAAGAATGCTGGGTATGCCACTATGGTGACTTTATGCACAATATTGTCGCACATCTGCAGCCAATAACTCTTACTTCAATAGAAGGGGCAACAAGATGTTCCCCATAGTACAGCCTTGCCGAACTTTCTCCATTGTTGCTCTGAGAAAGAATTCATACTGTAAATATGGGCAATTATGAGGCAAACACAGAACCCTTATGTCTTCTTCTGTCTGACAATAGAGGCACTACTCTCGAAAAACCTAGAACATTGTCACGTTTTACACTTGGACTTGGCTGCTTTGAAAATACTGAAAACACTGTCAGCAGTTGAAGCACTGGTCAAACACTTGTTGTATGAAATTGCATATAAACTGGTACATTTTCTTCATTCCTTTAATTCAGCACTACACAAGTATAGGGGGGAAATGTGGTTTTGCCTCAACCATCATGCGTATAAAGCTAATTAAGAACTTCATATGCTAGGGGAGGTCCTGCTCTACTGCAAATATCCCTTAATTCTTGTAAATGTTATGTAATTTTTGTAGAATTCACCCATCAAATAGTCGTCACTGAAGCTTTAACGCAAGAGGAGGTGTCATATTTGGGTTCTTGCTACTCGTCTGTCTCCCACAAAATACTAGTTCAAACACTGACAGGGTCCTCGTCACGTGTAAAGACTCTGGAAGAATGCAGGGCTTCACAACTCTTAACTCAGTGATATATGTGAAAGTGACGGCACGACTTCCCATGGTTCAAAAAGGACTTATTATTACCCACTGAGTGTGAGTGTGTGTGACTTACATTAGTCTGCAAACACACATTCTCCCTACTTCCCCCTACTTGCACTGTATTGTAGTCTTGTCTTTCATGGAACGAGGGTTATACATAACCTATCATGCGTGAGCAAATAATGGTCAGAATAAAATTACAGGGATTTGTCTTGACATTTATGCAGACACCGACAGTTATACAGTACATACTGCCACACGTTGCAATTACAACAGGACTTCACATACAGGGACAGTACAAGACATACTACAGTAGACTATACATATTGCTGCTGTACATATTGCAATACAATACATATTGCAGTTGTGTCACAAATCTCCAAGCAATATGTCCAGTGGAGAACTGTCTATGTGCAAGTAATGGCTAAGCTAGAAAAATCCTGAAAAAGATTGTTGTGATGTGGCTGTTGATCCATTCATTAAGGTTATTAGTAAAAGTGAATAGTCTGATAAGGTAGATATTTCTAACTTGAGAAGAGTCAACTCAATTAACCTGAGCGAACAGTTGTTATTTTGACTGTTAGCTTGCTAACTACCCAGCAGGCTATGCAACTACAAGTCACTAACACTATGCGTTGGCTAGTGCGCAAATCATGTGTTTACAACAAGAAGTGGTCAGCTGATGCTATGGTTAGCTAGCTAGCAAGCTTAAATTATCTAAGCACAAAATGAAATCAATCAGATGTATTGATATGATCAGCAAATGAAACAACCATGTCTATTCAATTCATAAGTTCAGAAATGCAATCAGCTGTTCACGATTGCCCAAGAGCTGGACCTCCACTACCACCAGAGGGTGCGTTACATCACCCAAAAGCCCTCTATACATTTGCCATATGTGCAAACAGCATGCACACATTATGGTTACAGCTGTAGAGGGAAGTATAATGCGTGACCAGTAGTGAATTGGTCCAGCATACCATGAGAATGAAATAAATGATGAGCATTGGAGAACCTGAGGCTATGAAGTGCCATAGTGTGTAAAGTCTGAAGTACACAGCATTGTGCAGATATTGCACGTAGTGCAAGTTTGTGTAAAACTAAATGGTAAGGGGATAGAGTTGTGGGATAGCTTGAGTAGGGTTTAGCTGTCTTATGGTGATGGGTGGTCTTTGATTGCAATGGTCTTTGCAGTCTCCCAGAGGTACATTTCTGGAAGAAGATAGTTGCTTGGGCGGGCAATCCTTCCTGCCATTTTCTTCATGCAGTTCTTTACAGGGTTCCCACTAGCCATGGAATTCCTAGAATGTCATGGAATTTACAGAGGTGAATTCCAAACAGAGGGACTTTGGGAAATCGATAAAATCTCGGGGAAAGTCAAGAAATATCAGGGAATTTTATGGGTCACTTTACGTGAATGTAGCAGAATGTTTGAACAACTTGTTTCACACATTGATTGTATTAGAGAGTGGTTATTTGCCCAACTGCAGAGAAATCAGACTGAAAAACAACATTAACAAACCAGGAAGGAATATAATCTTTTGCTCTCCGGAAGCGCTCCGACTTAAGTTATGGAAAGTCATGGAATTTTACATCAGGGCCATGGTGGGTACCTCCTCTTTGACTGAAAGCAGCTGGAGCTTTTCCCTCAAACACCAGGAAGCAGAATGATACCTTGATTGAAGTATGTGAGGACGCTTTTGATTATGAGCTATGGATTACGGAGGAGTTGGGTTTACCTGTTTGTTGCCTGTTGGACTTTCTTGTTCTGGCAGGACAGGAAATGCGGGTCACTTTCTTGTCCCGTTTGAGATGTTATTGTCCCATTCATTCACAGACCTTCATTGTTCAGACATAACCCTGTACCCCTGAATTTATGGACTATGTTGATTCTAGCATCAAAACTGAGAGATACATCTAATATTTAAACATGTCATCATCAAAATCATGTTGTGAACTCTAAGAAATGACCTAAGTCACTGTTATCTTGTATATACCCTTTGTTGGATGCTTTTATCCAGAGCGACTCTCAGTACTATGAATGCATGCGTTTTAATGTGGGTGCCGATAGCAGGAATCAAACCCCAAGACCTGATCTGTACATGTTGTATTTGTGTAATGCTAATCTAAAGGAGTTGCACTTCCATGGATTGTATTACTCTTCCTGAGCTTTTCAAGTGGGGAACAAATGAAGCTGAACTGAAAGTTCTAACAACCTTTGGTACCCACAATCAGAGCCACTGATTGAACAGATTTGGACTTGGCAGTGTTCAGTGACTGCCACAGTGTTACTCTATGGCCAATATTAAGTAACATGATCCTAGATATATACAGGGTGATGTTATTGCAATATATTTATGCATGTGGTTCTATGCTAGCAGATCTAAAAGCTGCACTATAGGCAACGTTGCACGTTTTCGGCTCCAGATAGCAGCGCGAGGCAACTGTTTGAACAATGTCAACCTCAGTACCCAGACATCCTTTAAGGTGGCGTCAGTAAACTGCAGACAGCATGCTCATGTTTACCAACCTGGCAGGTCTGTGATGCTTGATAGCAAAAGATACCAAGGAATAAGAGAGGTTCAAGACAAATTCATTTCATCACTGGCTCTGCCCACAACAAAATTATGCAAGCAGGAATGGAGTTTATGTCTGTAGATTTTAGTTGCTGTAGCTACTTCACTGTATGTTTCTCTATGTGTCTTATTATGTAGATATTCTTGTCGTCGTGTAACTGGTTGAAAACTGGACAGTTAGCTGGTCTAACATCAACTCTGTTGGTAGAATAAAGTAAAAAAGTTGGACCTCAGACATATCTTGTACTCTCATTAGATGTCACAGATAGAAGCTGTGACCATGTAATAGCACACTACGGAAAGAGATTAGTGCCAGCAGAGATTATATCTGAATTGCATGAATTCCAGTTTGTCATGCACATATTGAACTATTGAATTCAATAAATGGATTTGTTTCATAAATGAATTCAAACATTCTATTTGTAAAGCGCAATTTGAAAATGAATGCAATGTTGGCAGCCTTAGAGGAGGTACATTCGGCCTTCAGGGAACAGAAATCTCTGGTGCATCTCAGGAAACTGAATCTGGATTAAGAAAAGTTCATTAGAATTTGGGAAAACCAAATTTTAAATTAGGTTAAGTTACATTTAATAAAAATTACATTCAAATTTCAAGCCATTGCATTCAATTTTAAGTTGTGCCTTATTCAAGAAATCCTTTCCCCCCCCTTTAAAAAAAAAAAATTTACATAAAAAATTCAAGTTTATGCAATTCAAATACAATCTCTCCTGGCAGTAATTTCTTAGACATTCTGTAAAAATCAGTGCAAAATTGTTCAAGTTGAAGCTACCTATTTAAGTAGTTCAAAAAGGTCAAAATGAAATTGTAAAACCGCCAAAATATAAAAAGTGAACAAGTGCAGGCAATAAATAAATAGTGGCTACTATAATTCCCTGTCTGGAATTCAGTTTTTATTTCCTAACCTATCAGAATACCCCAGTTTGTTGAGGTTAAGGTAGTGTAATACTGGGCTACTGTTTAAGAAATGGGTCCCACTCCCTGCTCCATCACGTTATATTCTTTATTCCAACAGTATAAAGGGTTTTAACACCTTGGACATTTGCTTTATCTGTAAGTAAACCCACTTACATCCAGTTTACCCAACTTTTTATTCACCCTTACATCACTGGTGTAACGGCATAAACTAAATGAAGCTAAGCTAAATGAAGCATCAGTGTGATAAGAGACATTGTTCACTAGATGGGGCCCTCACATCTTATGAAATATTGAATTCACAGGCGTCCTGTTGGGCTATTCCAGCAGCAGGATTACAGTCAGCCAGATCATGTTCCATAACATACCCTAGTTTTACAATTCTACCTCCAAAATGTTTCTTTCACAATTATCTGGCTAACTGTGTCACCGTGCTTCCTCACATATCACATATCTCCCTGCACAAGCAGATGATGGGTTTATGAAATTAATATTATCTGACACTCATGGTTTTATTTATTTTTTTACATGCAAAACATGATGGTGCAAAGTACAGCACCACACAAACATACCAGGTTGGGATAAAAAAGATGGATAACATGTAAAAGATTAAAAGATTATTTATGCATTTATTTATATATTTGTATTATGGCAAACTGGAGCACACAGTGTTGTCACATGGAATATAGGCTTTCTGTGACCCCAATTTTGGTGATTTTCATATTTAAACCTTTCTCATAACTACATGGTGGTCAAGTTAAAAAAAGAACAACTAACAAGTGAAAGAGAGGCGTACAGCAGAAGAACAAGTTAAAAAGACATTCCTGATTCCCTCATATGTATGTATCATCAATAATAGAGAACTGCTACAGAAAATAAAATGTGAAGTTTTTTTACTATGACAGGAGACACATCAGATGCAAGTAGAAAAGGAAAATAAGGGGTCATTCTTTGATTATGTAACCATATAAAGTGTGAAAAACCTGATAATTCACATAAAACTGTAGACTGAGGAACAAAAGAAACATATAAATGTGTTATTTTAAAATATGTTTCAGTCTTTTCAAGGCCTGCATGGAAAATTGCATGTCTTAAGCCAACGAAACTATACAAACAAACCTTTTGGGGGGGAAATATTCAACAAAGCATATATTATTCACACATTTAATAATTACTTTGAAAAAACATCAATACGAAGAAAAAATTTTTAAAAATCAACATTTGTCTCATGATTTGATTGAAATTAAACAGGAAAAAATACATAACAATCACTTGAATTGTGTTTTTAGCATTTTTAGCATTATTCATTCACAAGAAATCAAACTTACGCTGAAGAATTTCTACTTTCCACATTCTGCGGTATTACTGTTTGTGGAGCCACTGCCTGTAATGGTGACTGCATTAATTTAGAATGACTTCAATTAATAAATCATTGAGCTTTAATTGTAGCAGAGACTGTAGGTGCAATATGTTAAATATACCACAGAATGCTTTTGATTTCTTTTTGTTTGTTTTGAGTACTTTTTCAGTTTCTTTGCTGCTACAGTGAAAGAGCGCTTGTGGGTTAGACCTAAGAATACAATACTACAATTGTACTATTTAATTTGTCCCACATATTTAGGAATGTTTTTGTGAAGAAACATTCTTGAACACTAGCATTTATTAATATGGATGATTTGGTATTTTTTGGTGAAATGGTTCTATGGGGTTTTGAGCAGCCTGATGTTCTCCATGATAGCCATGTACAAATAAAACCATTCCTACAGGAAAGTTTTCCTAACCCTTATTTTACCAAGCACACTGACTAAGGAGGCATTCTTATTTAACCAGGTCAGTCTGACATATGGACCCCAGCGAGCTGTCCAGTACACATCTGGTCCTCTACTGCTGCCTTGCTCAAGGGTTCCTGGTAGTTATAGAACAAGGAGAAAGTGCTCACTTCCCCCGGCCGCTCCAGAGATTTCAGCTGGTGACTGATCAGAAGTGCAATTGCCATTAGGCCACTATTGTACTGCATTTGGATGAGTGCACTGTTTATTATTCCAGTAGTAGTAGTAGTAGTAGTGGTTGTGGTAGCCTAGTACAGTAAGGCAAGGCAAGTTTATTTGTATAGCACATTTCATACACAGAGGCAATTCAAAGAGCTTTACATAAAATGGATTTAAAAAGGGGAAAAAAGGGCATAGAGAAATAAAAAGATTAAG
>OMOV01110282.1:0-15738 GCA_900312565.1 Beryx splendens | reverse complement strand
GGGGGGGGCTTGTGGGAGTTAAATATAGTGGCAGTGGTTTTATTATTTGGATTATGATGATGGAGTGGTACCAGTATGAATAAATATACATTGTGTCTACAGGTGGTGGTGATGGTCAAACTATTAGTTCCCCAAATTATGATAGTCTCGTATTTTTAGAATACACTCTCATGAAAAGGTGTTTTCTGTTTGGAACTGTGCATTTTTGATAGACGCACTTCCAGTAACAAAATGAATATATTTTGCCCCATTTTGCTAAAAGTATAGTTTATTTGGGGCATAAATACCAAAAAATGTGAGATCATTACGTATATATGCTGTGCAGATTTAAATGGGACTTATTAGCCAATCAGATGATAACTTTGTGATGTCAGAGGTTAACTAGCACTGTAATATGTTGGGTGTTTGAGGCATGGGATTGGTTATTGAGTGTGTGGTATTTTTCCTTTTCTACTCTTATTTACCAAATTGGTTCTTGGCGACCAGCGGGTCGGAGATGCAGGGAGGCCCGCAGCCGAACTTGTTCTCAGCGGTAACTCTGAAGATGTACTCCTTCCCCTCGATCAGCTTGGGGACGGGGCAGCTGGTGCCCTTCAGGGTGGCGGTGATGGTGATCCAGCCGACCTCGTCGTTCTTGTTGTCCTTCTTCTCCAGGATGTAGTTCAGGATCTCGCTGCCTCCGTCGTCCTCAGGAGGCTCCCAGTTACAAGTCACTGAAGTGTTCCTGATCTCGTCGAAGGTGAAGTTGATGGGAGCGCCGGGCTTGTCTGTGCATCACAAAATAATTAGATTGTTTTAGATTCAGGTCATCATTTAAGAACAACATTCCATTTTTAATCATACAAATCAGGGGTTTAAGTTTTTGCTGGGTCCCGAAATGAGAAAAGCAGTCTCTCAGCTTAGAAGCCAGGCTCATTTAAATTTAGTCATGTGACGACCCAAACTGAGTAAAACTTACTGTTACTCCTGTAAAATGGGGAGCAACAAGAGGCAGGATGTAAAGGATGTAAACTGATTCAAATCATTTGAAAAGTCTGCTGTCTTACCGAGGACGTTGACGTTGCAGGAAGCGGTGGCGACGCCGTGAGGATTCTCCACCCGGATGGTGAAGGTGCCGTGGTCGAGTCTGATGGAGTCACGGATCATCAGCGCCGTCTGACCCTTCTTGGTCTGGTCCAGACCCAGGCGCTCTCGCAGCGGGGTCACAAACTCCTCCACTGGCTCCGGCACCTTCAGGGATTCAATCCATTAATTCAACAATGAATTCACTGTTTAATATATCAGTTATACATTTGAATGTTTTGCGCTCTCACTCTTCAGAATGATCTCTACGGATACAAACCTTGGACTTGGTCTTCTTCTTCTTGACAATGGGGACGATCTTCTTGGTGGGCTCCTTGGTGACGTCCTCATCGTTCCTCAGCCAAGTGATCTTGGGGTAAGGCGAGCCGGAGACGTAGGCGTCGAGACGGATCTCCTCGCCGTTCTTGATGCAAACACCAGACTGCACACGGGCATGGAGGGTGACCTTTGGTTTGTCTGAAATGAAACATTAAATGAAGGAGATTTACTAAGAACTTGAATTGTGTTTTAGTGTTGCATCTGCACGACATGTGCAGCACTATTGTGTAACCACAGTGAAGATGTGGCTACCCAGGTTGGGTGGTTGTGTAGGACAATGCATCATGGGTATGGACCGCACAGCTGCTGATGAGTGGATATGAAGTTGGCATTTCTACACAATTAAGAGTTCTAGATGAGGTTCCTGCAGATGTTTTGGTATTTTGTGGAATACTAAAAGCATCGAAGCAGCAGCTTTTCATTCCTACACAGCATTACTAGACTGATGCACCCTGTTTTCTGTCCCGTTGTGCCAACTAAACCTCCCTCAGGCCGATAGATGGTTTTGTACAGTTGCAGTTTTTCATACCGACGGGGTCTGCAGCCTTGATAGGTTGTGAGCTGCGGGACGGCTCGCTCACTCCGGCGGCGTTCTCGGCCCGGACTCTGAACTGGTACTCCACATCCTCCTTCAGGCCCGTAACCACGTAGGAGAAGCCCGGGACAAGGTTGGGGTTGATCCTCTCGTAGCGTTCTCCGTCCTTCTCGATCTTCTCCAGGACGTAGCCCTGGATGGGACAGCCGCCGTCGTAGTCGGGAGCTTTCCATGTGACTGTGATGGACTTGGACGTCGGGTCATGGGCCTCCACTTGGATGGGCGGGTCTGGTTTTTCTGTGGATTAAGTATTAAACAACATCAGTGATTGTGAAAGGTTTTTGCATCTTGAGATATGGAATGATTATCGATACATTTTTTTTAAGCATGAGGAATTAATCGAGAAACAATGATAGGCACTGTATGTATTTAGTTGACGACATTAATAGGGTTGTTTGGCTCAAATGGAAAACGGCACTTACGCTTGATCTCCTCGGTGATGACCGGGTTGCGCAGCTCCAGGTATTCTCCGGCGCCAACCTTGTTGACGGCCTTGACCCGGAAGTGATACTCGCAGTTCAGGAAGAGCTCCTTGACGGAGCAGGTCAGGACGTTCTCTCCTGACGTGACGGGCATGTAGGTCTTCTTGGAGGCCTCGCGGCGCTCCAGGGTGTAGCTGATGATGGGGCTGCCGCCGTCGTTCTCCGGGGCTTCCCAGCTGATCTTGCAGGATTTCTTGGTGATGTCGCTGGAGCTGATGTCCTTACACTGACCAGGAAGACCTGCAGGGTTCAGGGGACGTGTTTCAGAGAGCGGCGGTGAGGCTGTGAGCCAATGTTACATCCAGAAAGAGATATTAAGTTAACTTTATTAAAGTATTAAAGGAAGATTCCAGCCTTGGATACTCTTACACTGTTACGTATTATCCATTTATGATGTTCGATGCTTTCCAGGAGTTATTTTGTAAAGAAATGTTCTAATTTAGCTTTTTCTTGTATCCACTTTCCCTCAACCTGCCTTGTCTACTTCAGTTACTGATTTCCCAGAATGCCTTTCACCAACCCCTAGAGGACTTGCCAGTTGATGCCCGCCCTTACCAGTCATGCCCCTTGTCTCGTGGCTGCAAGGCATTCTGGTCTATTGAAGCTACTGTTGGTGGAGGAACCGCTATCTCTGCCTCTTCTACATCGCCAATACTGTTTGTGTGTGTGTGTGTTTTAGAGTGGGCTTTTCCTTAAAGGGACCTTTATTAAGATATTATGGTACCACAGTATTACTTCATATGCATAGATGACATCAGTGATTTTGTTCTTGCAGTTTTTTTCTTATGATTTAGTGACTTTGTGTAACTGTGCTGTGAGACAAACTGCCTTTCTGAGTGCAGTAAAGGAGGAGGAGCTGATTTAGATTAGCCAATAAAACGACACTTTCCTCCTCATGCACTGGATGACTTCAAGGAGAAGCAAACAACAAGCCACCCGTATATATATTTCCCTGGTACAGCCCCGGTCCAGGCAGTGTTAAGGAGAGAACATCCTACCGATGACTTTGACGTTGACGGTGCCGGTGGCAGCGCCCAGGCTGTTCTCCAGTTTGATAACGTAGGCTCCGGCGTCGGCGTGGGAACACCGCAGCAGCTCCAGGTGAGCACTGTTCATCTCCACGGTCATGGAGAGCCGGTCGTCCGCCTTACACTCCGCCGCGTCTTTCTGCCACACCATCTTGGGTGTGGGAATGGCTCTGTAGGGGATGTTGAGGTGCAGCTTCTCTCCCTCCACCACGACCACATCCTGCGCCTCCAGCTCCATGGTGGGGGCGCCTTGGGACAGAATATCATTAGTTAGGGCAAACCAGTGTTTTGGTGCACTTCTGTTTAACCTCTCTGGAAGACCAAACTATTCGACATTTCTCTAAACAAATAAAAATAAATGTTAACAATAGTGCCAAGACTCCTGAATAGCCTCCCGCAAATGTTTGACTATCAAAATCAAAGTCTTTTGTTGTAGGAAATTACCAAAGACTCACCTTCTCTGTCGAGCGTTTTCTTAATTTGATACGTTACATCTTTTCATTGAGTATTTTTTTTTCACTTTTCACTGTGTATTATGTGGAGCGTCTATATTTCATAGTATATCCTGTTGTGTGTCCAGATTTGTCTCATAATGTGAAGCACTTTGTGACTTTCTCTCATACCTTTCCAATATATAAAATTTGAGAGGACACATCTGACAGACTAAACGTTGGGTGATGCTCACAGTCAGGATCCTTGGTGAAGACCTTGTCGGAGACCTCAGAGGGGTCGCTGACGCCAGCGGAGTTGATGGCGCGGACTCTGATCACGTACTTCTTCTCCGGTTTGATTCCATCATCGATCCTGAACTGCAGCTCCTTGATCGGTCTGTTATTGACCCTGAGCCACTTCAGCTCCGGGCGGGCCTCAGCCACCTCCACGTGGTAGCCGGTGATGGGGCAGCCGCCGTCCTTGACCGGAGGCTTCCAGGTGACGTTGATGTGCTCCCTGCTGGCGTCTGGGATCTTCACCTCCTGAGGAGGAGATGGGGCACCTGGGCAGAGGGGGCACAGTCTGTTTCACACTGGATTCTGAAAGGTTTGTCTTTATGCCAGAGTTGTGAAAAGTGCTGGAATAATATTTCCATATCTTCGATGTAGTATCTGATTATCTATGAGGATATATGATTTAATATTCTTCTACCTATGAAGTTCCTTATGCTGATGCAATGTACTGTATATTTACATTTTAGTGCATTATTTTGCCTGTATTTTGAGAAGCAGTTACATGTTACTTCTCTATCTTTATTATCAATTTCATTACATTTAGAGTATTATTACACTGTGATTATCATGCACGTACACACAAGAAACTTCCATGACTATTTTTATGGCGGCTTACTGGTGGCATCCTCGATGGTCAGGATCTCAGTGGGTTCGCTCGGGTCTCCGACTCCGGCCTCGTTCTCGGCCCGGACCTGGAACTGCACCTCCGTCCCCTCGTCCACGTCCGTCACCTTGAACTGGGTCTGCTTGTCTGGAGTCTTACAGCACTTCAACCATCGGGTTCCAATCTTCTCCTTCTTCTCAATCACATACCTGGGAAACAGAATAAAACATTGTCTGCCTGTAGGGACGGTTCAGACTGTTGACATTTCTGAGCCCGGTGCCTCATTTCGACCCGGGTTCAATTACAAACTCATGACAAGTTTTCAACTGGGAGGGAGGGACACCAGGAAGCATGATCACATCTCATCCTACGTCTACACAGTCGGTCTTTTGTACAAGTCTACACTGTAGTTTCACAGCAGTTTGTTGACTTACTTGGTGATGGGTCTTCCGCCGTGGCTCTTGGGAGCTTCCCACTTCAGCTCCACATGTCTCTTGGAGACCTCCACCACCGTCAGAGCGTACGGAGGTCCAGGAGTAGCTGCAGAGGAGCAGAGGACACAGAAAATGTTACTGTCAGCACCAGATTCCCCCTTCACTTCACAGCGCTCCTCAGGTTCTTAAAGCGGAGAATGAGAATATTCAGCCACAATATGAACAAATACTTTCAGGCTTTTGGGGATGGATTTAAGGGGAAAGACCAGCGTCGACTGTATTTTGAGAGATGTTTCTAAAATGGATGAAAATAGATTGAAAGGCACATCAGCGTTAGTGGGGTGCCGGCCCACAGGAACAAAGATTCAAAGTAAAAAATTGTAGCTGCACTCTCATAGCTCCGACGCATTATTCTTAATCGTCTTAAAAAAACAACGTTTCAACAGCAACACCGTGTTCATCAGACTATAAACAAAATGTCATTGTTGACTTAATACAAGACAGGCATGAATAATCTGTAGAACACAGGTGACGGTGCTCCTAACCGAGTACTAGACGCAGAAATAGATTCTAAAATGGATGAAAACACATGAACAACCCCGGCTGTTCAGGATAATAACTCACTGAAAGTGTCTTTAGCCAGCACGGCGTCCTCCAGCTCGCAGAATTCACCCATTCCCACGGCATTTTCCGCGGCGACGCGGAACACGTAAAGCGAGCCTTCGTTGAGCGGAGTCACGGTGTATTTCAGCTCCTTGACGGTGGTGTCCACGGTCTGCCAGGTCTTACGCCGGACGTCCCGCTTCTCCACCACGTAGTTGGTGATGGGGGAGCCTCCGTCGGTGCTGGGAGTCTGCCACTTCAGGTCAGCGCTGATCTTGGTGATGTTGGCCACCTCCAGCCACTCAGGAGCAGATGGAGGATCTGCCCAACGCAAAGAAGGAAGATGAATGAATGTGATCAACAGTCACCAAGTCAACAGTCAATTGATATTATTTCTTTATCTCTTATCAACTACAGCAGGGATCTTAAATGTCTTCAGCCTGGGACTCTTCGTCTCGTTGGGACCCCGGCGTGTCAACACAGTGCTGTTGTGAAAACCTTGAAACTCCAGTTTACATTTGATTTTTGTTTTAACTTGTGTTTTAAATTCTTTATAAGAATGGATAAGCACAAACATACAGTACGTGGATGTCAAGCTAAAAACAAGGCTGTTTTTCTGAGCCCCTGAACAGCGGACATTTTGGAGATACAAGGTTTTGACCCAGCAGTGACGACATACTTCACTCCTCTCAGAAACTTCCACCCGAAGCAGTGAGTTAAATCTTACAGAGTCTCTCCTTGCAGACGACGGGGTCGCTGGGATCACTGGGCTCGCTCTCCCCAGCCTTGTTGACGGCTTTGACCCGGAAGGAGTACTCCTGCTTCTCTATCAGGCCCTTCAGGGAGTGCTCCGTCTGAGGAACATCCTCGGCAATACGGATCCACTCCTCACTTCCTGTCTTCTGGAACTCGATGATGTAGCCCTCGATCTTGGCCCCGCCGTCATGCTCCGGCCTGGTCCAGATCAGGGAGGCCGAGGTCTTGGCGATGTCTTTGACGGCAGGCTTGCCAGGAGCCCATGGAGGATCTGAGGAAGGTTTTGTTATAATCATTTAACAAGTCAGTGAACTACTCGAATGCGGCTTGTAATTTTATTTTCTCAAATCTAATTATCAGACAACATCAAGGCAGCCATGAAATCGCAGCTTTGGACAGAGCTAAAGTGGCGCAACGACTTGAGGGACAGATGTGTGACTTACCAATTGGATCTTTGATGAGGATGGGATCCGTCTCCACGCTGGGTTTTCCAGGTCCGGCCAGATTCTCAGCCAGAATGCGGAACGTGCACTTCTTCTTGGTGGGGAGGCCCTTCACCCTGCAGCCACACAGCAGCAAGGTTAATCTGCTTCAAGCAGCAATTCACAACTTTTTAAAGATTTATTTTTGGCATTTTAGGCTTTATTGAAAGTGAGACAGTGAGAGAGAGACAGGAAGGTATGGGAGAGAGAGAGGGGAGGACATGCAGCAATTGACCACGGGCCGGATTCGAACCCGGGTCGCTGCGGGAAGGACTCAGCCTTAAAATGGTATGCGTTCTATTCGGTGAGCTACCAGGGCGCCCTAATTCACAATTGCTGTTCTAAACACCAGTGAGAGAGTTCCTCTTTCCTCTGCTGCAAAGGAAGTGATGCGGTTTACGTTTACAGAACGAGCAACAGCGTTTAAAAATAAATAAATATGAGGGTAGAAGAAATATGTTGCGCCAATGCGATTGCATGCAAAGCACCAAAGCAATAACCACGTATCACCAAAGGTGTCACCAAAATGTCCTTTTTGGAGGCAGCGTTTTGTCTTTTGGCTTCAGCTGTGCAGGGCGCAGATGTTCTGTGAGAGTTACCTGAAGTTTGTGTCCTTGATGGGCAGTTTGTTGCATCTAACCCACTTGTCGCTCTCTGGGTCAAACCTCTCGATCCAGTATCCGGTAATGGGGCTGCCGCCGTCCTCGTCCGGCTCAAGCCAGGTCAGAGTCGCGGCGTCCTTGGCGATGTCAGAGGGCGTCACTCTGCTGGGAGGACCGGGAGGATCTGAAACACACAGAGGTCACAATAAAATACTGGAGAAACACTGTGTTCCGCTCTCTCGCAAGGAGGATGATTCACATTTAAGAAAACCATGACTTCACAGAACTTTTTTACATTTCCTGGTTTGAACAATATTGATTTTTCCGCTTTTCTGTACCTGTTTATTTATCCACACTGGGCCCCTAACTGAAGATTTATCTTTTGTTGTTAAGATTTACTATATTTATGATTTATTTAATGTCCAAGGCTTTGTGGTAGAGATTAGAGACTGTTATGTTTTTTTTTGGTTTTTTTGTTCTTTTTTGTAATTTGCATTATGGTTAGGCAATGTGTGTCCATGCTTACCTTTGCTCTGTGTGAGATCATGCCCACTCTGACCAATTATCCAATCACAGAAAGACACATGTGTATATATTGTGTTGAGGTTCATTTGTATCCTCACCCTGTTGAAGACCATCTTGTTGATAAAGGTGTTTTAATTACTTTTTTACCAGCAGACAGAGTGCGGTTTGTTTTCCTCCCTCAGCTGGAGATGTAAGTTTTTACACTTTTGGATATTGATATTTTACCAGCAAGAAACCTCCAGTAGGGCCTAATATAATAATGGTCGATGACTCACCGAAGGAATACTTGGCGACGATTGGCACATGCTCTGCAGGTTCGCCGATGCCGTACTGGTTCTCAGCGCTCACCCTGAAGATGTACTCTTTCAGAGGGGTGAGCTTGCAGGCCTTGAAGGTGGTGTGTTTCACCGTGGCCGACAGCTTCACCCACTCTTCTTTGTCTATCTGTCGCTTCTCCACAATGTAGTTGGTAATGGCAGAGCCTCCGTCGTGTCTGGGAGGGTTCCAGGCCAGGAAGCAGGACTCGTTGGTGATTTCAGTGATGTCAAAGGCAGCGGGAGGACCGGGCTTGTCTAGAGAGGAACACGTCAAAATTACTGTCTGCAACGCACAAGTCCAGGTTTGTGATGTTTCCGTTTCTTGAACCACTTTGAGCCATTTCTAAAATTATTTCCTGCCTTTTGTGTCGCCATGATCCAGAGGTGTGACCAAGTCAACTTTGCTTGAGTCCCAAGTCAGTCTCAAGTCTTGATGCACAAGTCTCAAGTCAAGTCCGAAGTCTAAATGTAGATTACCAAGTCAAGTCCAAGTCATTAATATCATTAATGTCTCAAGTCTCAAGTCTTCTCTTCATGAATCAAGTCAAGTCTCAAGCAGTTAAAACTGTGACTCAAGTCTGACTCAAGTTCAAGTCCCCACCTCTGCTCAAAACTTACTGCATCTACTAAAACTATCACTGTATTTTGTGAGTGAGTAAGAGACTGAATTCAGTACCAAGGATGTTGACGTCGATGGTGGCAGTAGCGCGTCCGCAGCTGTTGACTGCCTCGATAATGTAGGTGGCAGTGTCTCCTCTGGTGGTGTTGGCGATAGAAAGCTTGGAGTGACCCGGCTGGGTGTCGATGGTGATGCGGTCGTCTGCCTTCAGAACCAGGTCTGCCTTGGTCCACTTCACTCTGGGGTCAGGCTTTCCTTTGACGTCGGCAGGAAGCTCAATCTTGGTTCCCGCTCTGGCGGTCATTCCGGCCAGCAGCTTGACGTCCAGCTGGATCTCTGGAGCCTCTGTTAGAATGCAAACAGGCAGTAGAAGAGAGAATATGAAGTGAAGAATTGCACGATTAAAGGGTCTATGTGTAATTTCTGGTCCAGTGCTGGCCTCTATCGTTCAGCGTTGTCAAGACAACAACACTCTGCCCTCTGTAGAGCGAGACCATCATCAGCATGGTGGGCAGGTTGGACTGTCTCACAACCAACAACAATCAACCTTCTGTCATTTTTCTATCAAATGGCCAGAAGAGAAGGCTCTTGTTTAGCTGTGACTGAAAGCTTGGGGTTTGGGTTAATACAGGACAGCCTACCTTTAGCGTCCACAGCCTGGATCTCATCGGTGGCCCTACAGGGTCTGCTGGCTCCCAGCTTGTTGAAGGCACTGACCCTGTATGCATACCACTGGCCCTCGATCAGACCCCTCACCTGGAACCTGGGAGCACACATTCACAACATCTGTTAAACACAACTGGCAAATGACTCTTTGAATATGAATGTAATATTTGCTTTTCCTTTGAATGTAAAAAGAAAACATCTGAAATGTGGTGCAGTTTGGCTTGTAGCTGAGATATCTAATAGGGATTAATCCAAAAAAATTGTGCCTTGTTGGTGCACCAAAGCTCTCACTCGGCATCTCTGGAGCAGCTGCACATGCAGGCCAGAGTTTCCCCAAAACGACACGTTTCCCAACATCTCCAGGATTCTGTCTTGCAAAGTACTTTTCTACTACAACGGCTGCCGTGGAGAAAACACGGCATAAGTACTGTTAGGCCTATTTGATTTATGCTATCGCTCTCTTCAGGCCTTTACAATGATCAGTTTCTCAAAATTAAAGGCAAGGATTTCTCTGAAAGTGAATGCGACTGGCCCGCTGAGAGCGCAAATCTGCAAAAACCTACTAATGCCATGAGAGCAAGAGTTTAAATACTGTCAGTCAGAATACGAGGATCTGGTCTCACAGAGTTTTTGGCTGAAGGACGTAGGCACAGGACGCATGCTCCAACTCGCAACCGTAAATATCATTATCACTGCAAAGTGTGTGTTATGGAGAAACTTCTTACTTCAGCTCAGGGATGGGCTCTCCACAGGGTTCCCACTTGTCTGTCCCACGTTGGCACTTGTCGACCACATAGCCCTTGATACTGGAGCCACCATCGTACTTGGGCGGCTCCCAGGACAGGAAGATGCCCTTGGCACTCTTGTCCCTCCACTTCAGGTTCTCAGGAGGATCGGGCACAGCTGGGGAGCAGAACACCACATAGGTGAAATTCTGGGGTCTTATCACGATCTATCTTCACTGTCAGGTAAAATCCTTGTATCTCAAAAATGTCAGCTTTTACGAACTAAGAAAAACAGCCTTGTTTTTAGCTTGACCAACATGCATTTTGGAGTTTATCCAGTTGGTTTTGAAAGGGTTTCATAAGCCCGAGAGGTCAGAGAATTTTCTCAACTCCAAGAGAAGCATGTAATGTAATGTAACTGAAGTTCAAACATGAAAATCACCAAAATTACGAGATTTTCATGAGTACTGACTAATTTAACTATTTTTCATCAACTTTTTCACTTTTCAGCTCGAGTGCCGTCCATGAAGAGATGTCATCTAATGATAAAGTCTGCAGCAGTGCTTCAGTTTGAGCTCAATGCCTCTCAGCCTTCAGTCAGACTGATAGAAATACTCACTGGCAGGAGAGGACACGCTGACCGGCTCGTCGATGTACGCCGGCTCTCCAGGTCCGCACTTGTTGCAGGCTGTGACACTGAACAGATACTCCTTCCCCTCCATCACATCGGTCACTGTGTGCTCCAGGTCCAGAACGTCGGTGGCAACCTGAAACAGGTACAGCAACAGAATTAAAAGGGAAGCTACAGCAGAGGGAGTGCATCTTGTTGCCATCAGCTCTGCGTTGCCAAATATCTGCATGTTTATATCACTGGAACTGTTACGGCCTGAGCATGCTGATTGTTTGATTGTCATACAAGCACTGCAGCATGAAACTGCCGCAGTGGAAAACACTGAAGCGTACCTTGGCCCAGGTCTTGCGGGACACTTCCCTCTTCTCGATCTGGTAGTGGGTCACTGGACTTCCTCCATCGTGCTCCGGAGCCTCCCACATCAGATGGACGTGGTGTCTGCTCACCTCGGCAACCTTGAAGTCCTTAGGAGCACTTGGGGATGCTGCGGAAAAAAATCACAATCATTCTACTGGACGAATAGAAGATAGAAATGTACATCTGAGATGCGAGACCCTGGAATTGCTCCTACCGATGACATTGACTTCAATCTCTCCGAAGGCGGAGGTGACGTCGTTCTCCAGGTGCAGGGTGTAGGTGCCTTTGTCTGGACGAACGCTGGGGGTGATGGTCAGCTCTGTGTACGTGGGCTTGGTCACCATAGAAACGCGGTCGTCCCTGGTGGTCAGCTCCTTTTCTCCGAAGGTCCACTTGGCAGTGGGAGTCGGATATCCGGAGATGGGGACTCGGATTGTGAGAGGCTGCGGAACGATTACCTCCAGGCCTTTCCTGAATGCACTCAAGTCCAAGGTCGGACCGACTGGGAAGAGAAAAAATGGTTTTAATTTTGCTGTAATTTAGAGAGTGGTTTGCCTCCTAGGAAATAAATCTAGCTCATTGAGTGTTGTCTTTACTGTACTTTTGATTTGTGACTGTAGCTCAGTGGACATAACAAACATGGATGTATCAGTGCCTAATGCTTAAATGGTGGATCTCTGTTCTGAACAAAACTCTCAGTTGTACATGTCTTGGTCCTGCTTCTACTGTCGGTTCTGTACCGTGGGGGTCATCGGCCAGCAGGGGTCCAACCTGCTCAGCTGGATCTGAGACGCCGGCAGCGTTCTCAGCACTAACTCTGTAGAAGTACTTCTGCCCAGTCTTCAGACCGGACACCTGCACACACAATAATAATGGTCACCAATCTACTCAATATGATGGAGTGAGCGCTCACAGTTAAAACATAAAAAGCCAAAACTGAGATCTTCTTCATAAATGGGTTACCATACCTAGAAAAATTAAGATGATTGAAATGGATAATAGCTTTCTCAAAATGTACGGCAGCCATTACCACTGTGGTTTATTACTCTACACTGTTACAGCATGAACAGCGTATTAAACAGCAGGCAGTCTGTAAACAGTACCCTGTAGGACAGGTCCTGGCAGAGTCGGGCGTTGCATCTGAGCCACTTGTAGATGCCGTCGTCACACTTCTCGATGATGTAGCCGGTGATCATGCTGCCTCCGTTGCTAGTGGGCGTCTCCCAGGTCAGAGTGAGCCCTGTGTTGGTCTGGTCACTGAAGTTCAGGTTCAGAGGCGGGCTTGGCCTCTCTGCAATCACAACGCAGACATGTATTCTGTTTGCCGCCATACAGGCATCAAAATATACAAACAATTTGTATAGCCGGGCCCAAACTTCCAATTTCTTCTAACTTTTTTATTTTTATTCCAAACAAGCCTCTGTTGTTGCTTCCATAAACATAAAATGCATCACTATCACTTTACCGTTTATCATTATTCAAGTATGCAAGACTTTCCCAGATGGTCAGATTGGCTTGGATCCAGAAGTACTATGACTTAATTATCAGATTTGTCTGTTACATTTGGCTGCCTGTCATGTTACTGACAATCAATCTAATATTAAGAGTCATTTAAAACTAGTTCCTTTCTCACCAATGGGATCCATGATCTTGACAGGATTGGTGGCGGCACTGGGCCTGCCGATGCCAGCCTTGTTCTCCGCGCGGACTCTGAAGATGTACTCCTTGTTTTCCACCACGTCGTTCAGAGTGGCGGAGCGGTCCTTGGCGTCGCAGACCATGGCCGCCTCCCACTTCACAGACGTCCTATCACGGAGCTCGATGATGTAGGCGGTGATCTCAGAGCCGCCGTCAAACTTGGGAGGCTCCCAGTGGACAGTAGCACCAAACCTGTTCACCACGCCAACCTTGACGTTCTCTGGTGCGTCAGGCACGTCTGATGGGAGAAAGCAAGTGCACACAGGATTCATTTGACCTCACATTCTCAGTAATCTCTGATAATTTAATGAGAAAACTACACAATCATACAGTTACACTAAATCATAAATCACCCAGCTGAGTCTGGTTGGGTATTACATTAAGTATGGAGACAGTATGGAAATACTGCAGAAGGTACTGTACTGAAAAAGGTAGATGTAAGTGAAGACCTTTGGGCATTGCTTACCGAACTTGTTCTTGGCCTGAACGGCCTCATCAGTGGTCACAGTGGGTCCGCTGCCCACTCTGTTGCGGGCGCAGACTCTGAACAGGTACTTGTTGTCTTTCTGCAGGCCGCTGACGCAGTACTCCGGAATGTCGGCTCGGTCGGTGGCCAGCGTCCAGGTCTTACGCTTGATGTCGCGTCTCTCCACCACGTAGGCGATGATCTTGCTTCCTCCGTCACTCTCTGGCTCCTCCCATGCCAAGCTGACCTCACCGTCAGCGGTGTCGACGACTCTCAGGTTCTTGATAGGTCCGGGGACGTCTGACAACAGACATGACGTTTAGCAACTTTTGTCCACAGGCATCTTTGATATTTATTTAATCTATGAGATAACTGTTCCATCGGGACTCTAGTAGGACATCCAACAACCACAAACATTTCAATTAGCAACATCAACAAGGTAACCAACAAATTAACAAGACAACAGTCTGTTAGTTGGTGCATTGTATTGGTCAGCATCTCTTTATGCGTTTGAATCAACTATCTAATAAAGCCAATTATACGATCAACCAGAAATTAACCAGATCCGCCAAACTCACCAATGACATCCAGGTTGATGAAAGCTTCTCCCTTTCCATGTTTGTTCCTGATGACCACCTTGTACCGGCCCTGGTCCTCCTTGGTGGGGCTCTTCAGCCGGTACTCAGTCTTGTCGGTGGAGGTGTCGATGTTCTGAACAGGCAGACTGGTTCCCTCGAAGAACCACTCGGCATCGGCTCGAGGGTAGGCGTCGTACGGCACGCTCATGATGAACGGCTTCCCGGCGTCAGTCACCAGGTTCTGGTCGGTGGTCTTGATCTTTGGAACGGCTGCAAATGAGATGAGAGAAGGTTTAGTACAAATGGCTGTGTCGGGTTTTTCAGTTCATTCATTCATTCAGCCCATACTCTGACCATTTATTCATCCATTAAGTCCCTCCGTTCTATAATCCGGCCCATTCATTCCTCAGTCCATCTGGCCAACCACTTACTTCCTTCTGTGTATTATTTATTTAAAAATGGATATTTTACTAAAGGAAAATTCCACCCTTGGCTGCTCTCACACTGTTATATATTACTCAAAACACAATATGTCTTGTCCCCTTCGGGGATTAATAAAGTTTTTCCATTGATGCTGCATTGCATGCTGGTCTCTCTCCTGCTCCTGTGGTGGAGAAACTGGTCTCTCTCCTCTTCTGCGATGGGTTTCTCCCTGTGTGATTGTTGAGCGTCTCTTGGTGCAAAATGGCGGCTCTAGAAAGAAGAAGCCCTCGCTCTTTGATTCTGAGGGACTGACACCAGAACCTGACGTTTACCGCTGAGGTTTTACATCCTGAAACATTTTCTCACATCAGACTCCACTGGAGCTGCTGGAGACACCTGGAGGAGACGTCACCTCGTCTGTGATTGGCCGGTTATCCACCAAGAGGAAAAACACAACTAACTAAACGGTCCCAGAAATTCAAAGTACAACATCACTTGCTGTTTGTTCTATAACAGTGTTGAAGTCTTTTAGGGTGGATTTTTTTCTTTAAAACTTCATCCAGTGACCAAACAGTAAGTCAGTGAGCACACAGTAAGTCAGTGAGCACACAGTAAGTCAGTGAGCACACAGTAAGTCAGTGAGCACACAGTAAGTCAGTGAGCACACAGTAAGTCAGTGAGCACACAGTAAGTCAGTGTGATGTACACGGCGGTGTTGACTCACCTGCCAGTTCCAGCTTGGCCTTGGCGTCTTTGTCTTTGGCCACGATCCTGTACTCTCCCTGGTCGCGAGGCCTGATCTCACAGACCTGCAGTCTGTGGACTTTGCCCTCGCTGATCATCTGGTATTTGTCTCCCTGGACAATTATCATGTTGTTTCTCATCCACTTCACTTCCACTCTGTCCTTATTGAGCTCCACCTCAAACACAATGTCTGAGCCTGGAGGCTCGAACACGTCCTGTGGCGGTCTGACGATCTCCACTGGGGTCTCTGAACAAACACAAAGCATTAGGATTCAGA
>OMOV01110266.1:0-12038 GCA_900312565.1 Beryx splendens | reverse complement strand
TTTTATCCGATGATGGGCTTTAACAAGCCAACCCAATAAGCTCGATGACAGGCTGTTCAGGCGTTCAGCCAATCAGGATGGAGTCTGGGTGAAATCTGATAGGCTGGTCCATGTGCACACAGACTCTAAGGTTCTTAATATTTAATGAGATGATTTGTTCCCTATAAGTTTGTGTGTGTTGTATCCTCTGATTGTTTGAGGCCGTATTGGATGTCCTGAACCCTTCGTCAGTCAGGAAGTAGTTTGGGTTTCAGCTGCTTTGTTGAACACCACCTGTGTGTGTGTGTGTGTGTGTGTGTGTGTGTGCCCATGCCCTTAAACTCAGTGTGTTATTATCCCACATCTGTATGTGACTGTAATTTGTATGTTGTGTGACCTGCTGCACCTACTGAAACCAGCTGTCATTGTGCTCGGGGCCGTATTGGATGTTCTGCACATGACTAGAACTTATCATAAATCACAAAGTAATTTGGGTTTCAGCTGCAGTTGTGAATTTTGGTTGAGATCTTTAGTGTCTTTAGTGGTCGAGTGTGTTTTACCTCCCGCGAGTTGCCGCAACACACCATGTTTGTCACCATCTCAATTCAGGCTGGGCGATAATTCAATATTATTGTGACAATATGGTGATTTTTGGATATTGTGACACACGATTCTGCTGTCTAAACCGATGATGATGACAAGCAAATTTTATTTTAATAAAATTAGGTATGAAACAATTTAAGGAATATTATTTGAAAATTTCAGTTTTGTTTGACATCACATCTAACATTACCATTCGGTTCAATTGATTAACATTGATTATTTAACATGTGATTTTTGCACGTTGTGATTTATATTGATTTCCTTATGATATTGATTTCAGGCACATCGCCCAGCCCTAATCTCAGCGCTATGTGTGCGTACGTGGATCATTGTTTTTAGGCTTCATGACACCCACACTCTTTGCCTCTGATCTTTTTCTCTCACCAGGAGAAGCTGGCCAAGAGTATCCATTACCTCATCAGCAAAGAGGACCAGGTCAGGACTCAGATTACTGAGCTTGAGCTGCTCATCAATCAGACGGAGGTAAGAGAGCGCTGACTCATGCTGCTGCAGTGCCAACATCCTTTCCCCCTCCACTCCCAAACCCCTACACAGCACGGCCTTTTTCATAATCTTTACAGTGGAATGAAGAGTCTTTTTCACTTTTCAAAATCTTTCACTTTAACCATGTCATTGTCTTTTTCCTGATCGTATTTGATCCCTAAGGATAACATACTCTTTTGTATTCAGCTCGCACTTCCTTAACCATCAATCAAGAAGCAAAAGAACTGGCTTAGGTGTTGCTTAAACCGCTTATTAAAGATTTAGCTCTTTTCCCAGCTGCACCACTCTCCACCCAAAGTCCCCCTTTTTAGATAGCTTTTCTAGAAATGAGTTCTTCTCTTAACCCCTCCTCACTTCTGGTCCCTAACCTCTACCCCCTTCTCCTCCAGAGGAATCTCACATGTTGCTTTTGATTTAACATCTCTAAACCTCTGCCTTAACCCTGGAGGAAAACAGGTTGGCATAAGATGGTAAATTACTCTTTAATAGTCCGTTGAACTGCGTCATTTCATTTTCAAAATGCTTCAATTGGTTGTTACTATAAAGCAAAAAGACGTGAATGTGAAAGAATGTGCTATGATGCCTGTAAGCAAGTAAGTAAAGTCTTTCTTACTTGGCAAATATTTATATCGCCTCCTCTAAACCAGTTTGATAAGTTGAAGAACAAGATGTTCTCTGAATGTATGAGGAAAGTCATTTAAACAAACATTATGCAAACCCCACAAACAAGGAAACACAGGATTTGCATGGTTCCCCTTGTGTGTATCTGGGTTTCAGTCCTCTGCCCTTTTCCCCCATTACTTAAATTAACTCCCATTACTTTCACTTCCTGGAAAACAGTGGATCTTTAATGGTGACCTCATGCTGCACTGGTAGGCGTAAATGAAATATTCCAACCAATAAAACCATCAGATTTTTGAACAAGCCCGCCCCTCTGCTCCCCGCTCATCAAATAAAACTGCCTTTCTCTCCTGACTCATATTCCATTGGTTTAGACTTTTGAATGATCCCTCACTGTTATGTCAAAAGTTTCATGTGACGACACATGCATAGTACAGTACATTGAAACTGTAACTATGTTTCAGTATGAACTGTGTCCTCCCTATTCTTTTGAGGGGAGGAGGAAAAAAATAAGTAATAAGTCAACAGGATCATCGAATAAAATGTGCAAACGTTAGCTTTGGCTCACTGCTCCCTGACAGGAAAACGGCCAGCTAGCAGAGCGTCACGCCAATGAGCATTTTGAGCGTCTGTTCGAGACGCTGCAGGAGAGGAAGTCGGAGATGCTGAGGTCCATCGAACAGTCCCGCAACCGACGCCTGGACCAACTCAAGGGCCAGGTACAGTGGTGAATTAGTACGACTGGATTTGCACAGTGTCGAGTGTCATCCATAAGTAATACACGTTGCTCCGACTGGGCTGATCCCACTTAGAATCAATATTCTGTTTCTCTTTCCACTGAACAGATGCTTCCAAAACAATACTCTTATGTAGTAGATGAGACATTTAAATAAAAACAAGTAGTGGCTTGAATTAGTAAACCACATTCTAGTAGTCCTTTGAATTGCTTTGTTTTATTTGATTTAATTTGGCTAAAAACGAAAAGAAAGTGCCCTTGAGATGTCAGACAGTTGAATGAACATAGAATAGACTGTACATAGTAGATACAAGCCCATAGATGTGGCAATGGAAGGGCAAGGAGTGGGGACTCACACTTATCCATCACACTCTTGGCTGCTGACACTTAACTCTCGCTAGCTTGATGGTTAAATCCATGAATAGGACTCAAGTCATTAGGTATCTTTAAAGAACTGTCAATGAATACAGAGGCTAGAGATGGAAGCGAGCCTTATCTGTTTATTTAAAAAAAATATTTATCAATATGAAGCCTCCTTTTTAAGTAAAGGTAATATAAAAATGCTGAAAACAAAAACCTAAATAAGTGAGCATTTTATTTATTTATTTAAATCCCAGGTGGAGGAGTACCAGGGCATGCTGGAGAACAGCGGTCTGGTGGGTTATGCTCAGGAGGTGCTGAAAGAGACCGACCAGTCCTGCTTCGTACAGACTGCCAAGCAGCTGCACACCAGGTAAAGTGTGTACTGGAGGATAGCGATGTAGCAGGAGACGCTGAACCATTATTTCACCTGTGTCAGTTTCATTTTGCAGCGCTCTCCACTCGACTTGATTTGCAGCAGTCGACCTCTGACACCGCCTGCTCCTGGAATGCGTTGCACCTCTAGAACTGTAATGGCGAGATGCTTAAATCCTCGTTCTGGTTGCCCCCTGCCACAGTGAGGTCAGAGTGCGGGGTCGGCTACAGAACGGCGCCGCTGGTAGAGATTTACTGTCTTGCTCAGGGACTCTTCAGTAGGTCGGATACTTGCTGACATGGGGGGCTTGAACCTCGACCCCGTGGTTGAAGGGCGAGCTCCCTGTTCACAGCAGCACCCTAAGGACCCTTATTTGGACTCGTTGTTAATAATACCTAGATACGACCTAGGTTTACTTATTGAAGAGGAGATAAAAAAGCATCATCTTCACTATCCCGCTTCATTTCATGTGTTAGAAGTAGGATATTGAGACTAATGGAGGCAAAAATTAAAGCAATTGTGTAACTGGGACAGCTAGTATTAGTGGCTGACTTTAAAATCCTTATAAGGATATCTGCAGCTAAAATTAGATCATTCTCCCTCTGAAGTATCACTATAAAGATACTGAAGTGCTTATGAGTGTAAAACAGCGCAGTATCAATTAAGCTGAGGAGTCTGTGAAGCAGAAATTTAATTGATTTGTGTTGTACTACTGGAAACTTTGGCATCATCATACTCTGCAGTGGGATAGTCCCAGCGGAGCACTACAGCATACCTCCAATCTCTGGAAGTAATTCTCCTTCAACAGAATGTAAGGAAACTGGCAGAAAGTCTGGCAGTAATTCTTAAGGTGTTCATCCGCTAAAACTGCAGTACTGTCAAATTATTCACTTCAGTTCAATAATGATTAACAAATAAAATTAATTCCCAAAAATTAATTATGGCTATTTAACAAAGTGCACAATCACTGACTGTTTTGTATTTGCTGTATATCGCCGTTGCCTTCCTCGTTCCCAGTGGATTTCCTTGGTGGGATTTAGTCTGTTTGTTATTTTAGTGTTGAGGGCTTCAATCTGATTATGTGTTTGGGTGACTGGAGTGTGTGAGAGTTTTAAACATACAGAGCCGCAAGTGCAGAGGTTAAGCAAAAAGCCTAGAGGACGGTTAAGAGCAGACTCACGGCAGTGTCCAGTTAACGCTCGATATGGGAGAGTCTTTTGCTCTAAGACGCCTAATTGATCTCCATTAGCAGCTTTGGATATTCAGGGAACAGTTTCACTTTCAAGAGCGTGGTGCTCTATTGCCTGTACAGTTGGGAGCCTTTTTTGTTTTTTCAAGGATGTTTTTCACACTTTATGAAAGACGATATAAATCTAGATCCATTTCCTCTTAACCTCAGAGTACAGGGTTGATTAAAATTACGGCTGGCGATAACTTAGATAATTAACTTTGAGGTAATGATACATCATTCCCTTAACTGTCTCTGCTGACTGAGTCACAAAGTGCTTTTATAGCACCATTTTTCATCTCAATTACTCGTCCTACCATTGTGTGCCTCCGTTATTCTGCAAGTTCCATTTCAACAACCACATAGCTGTCAGTTGCATGTTATTAGTGTGTTTTGAAATAATGTAAAACAGTTTTGAGTATGTCTGCAGTGAATAACGGTGCCATTTTGGTGCCCGTGGTATTCGTAAATGGCAAGCGTACGCTACTGTTCACCAACTGAGATCCAGCTCTGGTCAGAACGGCATCATTTTTGTGTCTTCAGAATCCAGAAGGCCACAGAGTCGCTGAGGACCTTCCACCCTTCGGCCGACCCCTGCTTTGACGAGTTTGTGCTGGACACGTCCAGAGAAGAGACCCTGCTCAAAGAGATGTGCTTTGGTGGAGGTACGACCAGCTTATTAAATAGTGTGCTGTGCCTTGTGAGAAAAAATAAACATGGTCTCTTTCACAGATGTGCATGTATAAGGAGGGAATCGAATCAATGCTTTCTTTTTCCTGGGTGGGATATATAAGTTATACAGACCACAAATTACTGTAGGCGTGCTATCTGATGTATGTAGGGGTGAAAGCCATGCGAAATTTGAATGAAAACATATTTCAGAACTGAATTGTGGATTGAGCCACACAAAAAAAGAGGTTAATATTTCATTGGTTTCCATGCTTGGCGAAATGACACTGGAAGGTCAAACTGGATAAAAGTCACTTCTTGACTGGAAAGGGCTTTTATGTTTTGTGGAGCGGGCTGTTAGGAGTTAAAGAGGTCACTGACAGTTCGTAGTCCTGCTCTCCCAGTGCCCCGTTGTCACAGCATGTCTCAGATACATTGTGCTAAAAGGAAAGCTACAGTGAAAGCTTGACCACAAGCTTTTTCCAAGCCTGGAAAAAGCCGACCATCAATTGAAGTCAGGAAAATATGATGACGTTTTCTGCTGCTATTCATCTCTGAAGATAAAGACGCTCTTTGTTCTTGTCCTCTTGACCACGATGAAACATGGCCATCATTATAGCGCTATGCCATTTCAAATTGTTAGGTTACCAAGTGAAGTCATTCTTTAAAACAAGACCGTGTGGTCAGAATAAGCGGTGTGTCATCACCTGTCCATCACTTGAACTGCCATGTGAACTGTGCCGTGCTTAGAGGTTATGTATGGGGCTGCTAAATTGGATAAGCGGGTTACAACCCTGGATATGCTCACACTGGATTTTAGAGATGTTTTCTGAAGCTTTTTCCTGGTTCACATGTGCAAAGGCTCTTTCTGTATAAGCCTGTTGAGGTAGCAGACGCCTTAAAGAGACAAGGACAGACAGGTACTCCTGTGACTGTGTCTTGTCCTTAAAGAGTGTCCCGTAACTGCCTGACTAAATATAAAATACAGTGGACTGCCCAGATTAGGCACAGGAGAGAAAGTTCTGGCACCTAGCCACTCAACTATCAGACTTTATTTTAAAGCGTGTCAAGTGCTGGACAACGGAATAACCATTTACTTCCATTTTGGAGTGATCTCTTTGTTAAAGAGTTAACTTAAAAAAAATTACTATTTAATCTTAATTAGACCAGGTAGTCCAATTTTAATTCAAGAAAACAGCACAGCAAATGTAAGCATTGCAGATCAAAAACGACTGAACAATACTTGGTAGGTTCAAAAATATTACCAAACAACAACAACAAAGATGCAAACCAATGATCAATAAGGTTTGCTAAGACCAAAGGCCAAAAGTCCACTGATAATTAAGCCAGGTCATAAAAATCTCAAAACAAGGAATTGTAAATAATTAATGAGGGTCATTAAAAGATCAATCAAAGACAACATCAGCGTCTATGTGATAGGGCTTTTGTTCTGAGCTGCAGTAGGTCCTGGTCTACATGTGAATAGAGGTTTGGCAGTGATTGATGGCTGTTGGTTATGGTTTAAAGGGCTGCCGATTTACTGCCGCTTACACACATTGTTATGATGTCGAAGCCAGCTGCATTTTTCTCTTTTATCATTTTGAAACAGTTGTAAATGAGGAGAGGTTCTTCATGAAAGCTGCAGTACCAGTGGGCCTTTCATTCACCATATGCTAAATATCAAAAGCGATGGATCTTGTGGTCAGGGACACGTTTTGCTGGTTGGTCTGGTATTTGTAGTTTTTCTTGTTATCCAGCTGGAACAGGCACATGCCACTCCTGAGTTTCATCAGTACTGTTGTAGCTTCCTGACACAGATGTTCTGCTGGTCTCTGGCTTTTGACGGGATCAATCCAGTTTCATCGATTGATCATCTCTTTGGGAAAATGAGAGTTGAATGAGAGTTGGTGACATTTGGCTGCATGTGAGAGAGGCTTGTTTATGGGCCTTTGGTCTGTCTCCTATCTGATCTGTCAACATTGTACAAGTGAGTGACTGGGAGGGAGAGCGGTATTGAATGACACTGTGTTGCAGATAGTGACAGTTAGTTGTGACAGTCTTTCAGTATTTAGCCAGCGGCAGTTGACCGGTGCTAGTGGTTGACTGGTTTGAGGGCAGGCCGAGTCCCAGGGTCAGAGCTGACGTTAATGGAAAGTGAGATGAGCCAGTAAACCAGCGTCAAGACAAACTCAGTATTTTGGTTTTGAGTGGCGGCTGTGCTATTTTCCTGACCTTGGCATTTAAAAAGTGAATTGGAATTATTATGGGAATAGACATCTCCTGACCCTCTTCACAAGGCTGAATTCTCATTGGCTTAGGGCCAGCTTCCCTCAAGTGGACGCGACTAAACAAGTGACAGTTGTTCAGTGACCGATAACCGTTGCCGTCAACAAACAAAGCTACTCAGTTAACAATGGGGAGCCATCCTGTTACAGTTAATAACGTTGAGTCAGTGATGTGAGGTTTATCTCAAAGGCTGCAGTTGGCTGGATCTAGACTTTTGGACAGTTGGACTAGGATTAAAATGGCTTGGACTATTTCCTATTGGACGAATCAAAATGTGAAATGTTTGGGCCATTCCCTTGCGGCCCAATTTACAGATGGAGAAAACATGTATGTTTCATTTCCAAGCCCGTACTCCTCATGTGAAGACAAATAGTGACAATAATAGCGGGGTTTCACATTCAGAAGATCAAGACGCTATATTGAATGTTCTAGAACAACACTGGAGGAAACTGATACCTGGTTTGGCTATTGATGCAATGCTGTACTGCGAAAAAGGAAAGGGATTCACGGAGACTTGGGGAATAACATTCAGTTTAAGTGTTTATGTCCTACAACAGGTATTTGAATAATTTGAATAATAAAGTTTTAAACCAAAGAATCTAAATTCTGAATATGTAATGTCATACAGATGTACAACCTGAAACTGATCCGTTGATCATAATCGAGAGCCTGACTTTGTTCACTCATGCCATATTTGTTTGAATCTTTATAACCAAAGAGAACTAATTTTGTTTTTCAGTTCCCAATCAGGCAATACACCCCAATCTCCACAAATTAACAGTAATAGTTACGGTTACATTTATGTTTCCCATATTTTCTACATTCTCTCTGGAGTTGGTACATTTGTGTGACATCCCAGATCGTGTTTCTAGCTATTGGAGATAGAAACACGAACTGTCTTATAGCTAAGGAAAAATACATTAAAAGGAAAATAATCTGGTATTAACATTCACATTCCCAAGTTGGGTTTCCAGTCCTGTTGTCTATGCTGTGTCTTTCTTTTTTGATAATAAACAACACTGTACCTTTTTAGAGACAGGCAAAGCAGCAGCAAAAAGATGACTTTCCCCACTCATTAATTCAGAGGCTGTCACTTAGACCTGTTTCATAAAAATGGCTGAATATTCATTTTTATGCCTCTTTAGACATCCATTTAGTGGAATATTCGATATTAGAAAATGTACCCTAAACTAATCAATGTCTTGTCTTTTATAGAAAGTGCTGTATGCTGCAGTTGGGCGTCAGTCATATTGATGCATGTATTTAATCTAAGTGGCCTGCGGGAGGTAATGATGCTCTCAGTCTCAGCTCCAGAGGGAGAAAGGAGGCTATAGGGGCATTTATATACTGCCGTAATTGAATTGCGGTCTTGGCCGATGATGCAGCAGTGTTTCCTTGGAGTGGAAGACTGTTGAACTGAGTCATCGTGCACCTAAACCCCAAATGTGTGGCACTCTTATAAGCTGTAAAAAAGACATTAGTGTTTAGTTGCGAGGGTGCTTGGAGAACCTCTAAGGACATTTTTCAGTCTAGAACGAGGCCCATTTAATCTGCCTCTAAACTGGTGAAATGATATTTCTATCAGAGAGGCAGACAGAAATAACAATTGTCGATTAAGAAAAAAGCAGTGAAGTCTTTAGGTTTATAGCTGCTCAACTAAGATGCTGTAGTTCTAAGACTGAAAACCCTCCACTGAGAAAAGGCACTCTAAATCCAGTAAGATTGGATTTTCCAGTGTCTTGGACATTGTGCATTCAGATCAAGAGTTTACTGTTTCTCACTGGAGGTTTTCAGTCTTGGAAATATCCTAAGAAAACTGAGATAATGGCTAGATACTATCATTTGTTATCCTTGAGGAGTATGGCTTGTATCCTGCTCAAGTGTCACTGAAACACTCGACTGAAATCAAATAATATCCCACCATCAGTCTCCAGCACTAGTGCCAGCCATCTTGTCGGTGCACAAGGCTGTATGTGTTGTCCTCGATGGCCATAAGGCTGCCCATGTTTCTGAGGCATCTCTTCCTGCCTTAGATAAGGCCGTATTTGTGTTCTGCCATGCCAACCCCAGTTTGGCCCTCCTGTGGGTTTTGACCCCATGCTCTGCTTCTCAAGAGGCTGTAAAAGCCCGTGTTGTCAAGCCTAAATGACTGTGTGGTCTATTTCAAATTGACGTTTCCTCTCATGAAAACACAGTGCTGTTTTCTTCTGTTTCCATTGATGGACAACTTTGAAAACATCCTGCCCAAAACACAATTTCATCCATTTAATGTGTTTTTTTAATGAACTTTCCATCACAGATACTGCAGTACAGGAGAAAGTCGAGTTGACAGGGCAAAATGGAAATACAGGGGGCATGACAAGGGAGAATTATAACAGTTGAGAGCCTGGTCCTGTCGCATTTGTGAACGGCACAGTGGTATGAACACGGGCACAAGAGAAAGCAGCTCCCTGTAGGGTAACTTGGCCTTGCTGCCTTCTGTCTGTCTGGCAGTCGCCTGTATGTGATCAATAGGGCTGTTTTTCTCAGAATAGCTGAACTCTTGGGACGGCTGCCTGCTGCGTTGGCTGGCTGCCCCGTTTGGTCCTTGCCCGCTGCTCCTTTCTGCATCATCCAGGGCTACCAGGACACCAGTCAACCCTATAATAATAATAATAATACCTGAGAGGTGTTCGTATGCTCTTCTCAGGGATAATGGCTTTACACAAGACCCTGTTCAAAAAATGTTCTTGTGTTGTGTGTTCTAAACATGTCGTCCCACGCAAATGATGGCGTCCCCATATGGGCTAATCGACAGCAAATGTCACCTTGTTTAGAGCTGTAATTGTAGTTCCCCCTTGTGCCAGTCAGTGTAATATCGAATGCTGGAATGCAGCCGTGAGATGCATCGTTTCCCCAAGTTGTGTCAAAATCTAATCAGTGATGTCTGAGAGGTTGCGCTATATGTGGATGCGTGAACAAATTATGTAGTGCCCCCTCTTCCAATAAGTAAAGAAACATTGTAGCGCCCCATCTTAGGCCAGCCAGTGCCATTGCCAGAATGGCGCTATGACATGTGAGTGGTGTCAAAGATATTGTGCGTTACAGATGGTCGGCCCAGGGCCCTCCCCTGATTTCATTGTGGGGGATAAAAAACCCTGCAAGAAGCGAGAAAAATTTGCCATCTGTCTGGATGCTACAGAAGTTAGCGCAGCAACTAGTGTGATTTTGCGTAAAGAGTGCCATCTTGTGCTTTACAGTCTTGTAAGGCGTGATGGGAGTGCCCGCTTGTCTAATTACATTTCTTGGTTGTTGCTACTTGCCTAACCTGAAGCAAGGGGTAGGTATAATTGAGGTGTAATTCTTCTAGGTAGAGGAGAGCGGTTAGGAACAACTCGGGTTGGGCTGTGGTTGTCATTGTTTATGGGGAATCTCTGTGTCTCACGAAAGGGGAATCTCTGTGTCTCACGAAAGGGAAGAGGGTTATTGCGGAATATATATAAGAGTTTAATATTTATGGAACTAACTTTCTCAGTGAATGTACTTCCATATGAATATCTTCTAAAGGGACTGACTTCATATCAAACGCCTCAACAGGAGTAGAGTCGCGGACATTACTGATCCCAATCCAGTCTGTGATTTTCTTGGGCAGCTGAACCGGTGCAACAGCTGCACTTGTCGGCAGAGCTGCAGCTTGTATGTCAGTACAATCCGTTAACAGTAATACCTTTTCAAAGAAACCGCTCTAGTCTAGATCTGCACCATGACTAACATGGTGATGGGGAAAATCTGGCTCTAGGAACAGGGAAGCGAAAAGGGAGAAAGGAGACGTCATCTTTTGTATCGTACATCTACTTACTTGTCTCCATTTTTCTAATTGTATGTTCTGTGTATATCTGCACATTTTGCTGTGTTTGGTATTGTTTGTGATGCCAACTAACCATGGTTAAATTCTTAGCACATGTAAATGGTTATTAAAGCTAAGTCTGGTTCTGTAGAGGACACCAAATGCCATGAAGGAAAGCTATGCCTGGGAGGAAGAGAAGACTTTAGAGAGTGAGGATTAGCAAAGTAAATTTGGAAGCTCAGAAAGGTCAGGGATAGTGGTGACACTGGCTGGCAAGGGGGAAATCTGTCTGTTGGGAAAAGGGCTTTAGGAGAGGGACTGGCAACACAGGGGGAGAGAGAAAAGAGGAAGGGGAGGGGGGCGGTTGAGGAGAGAAAGATTGAAATATTACAAAGAAGAGAAGGAGGGGAGTTAATTTTCAGAGGGGGAGAGTGAGAGAAATTAGCAAAGTGTGACCGGATCTGACGGAAAGAGGACAAGGACCTACATGGTTGTGGTAATGTGATTCTCTGTTTCTGGAGGGAAGAGAGGAGATTGAGGGAGAGGAGGCTGGACGGAGAGAGGAGACGGAGAGAATTGTCGAGGATGAGGGGAGAGGAAGCGTGACACAAAGGATGCAACAGAAAGTAATGAGGGAAGCGTTAGAAAGACGGCGGTTAGTACGTGCATGAATCCAAAGCCAGGGCCAAGGTAGGTCGACGCTTACACCCACAGAGAGGAGGGAAGAGAGAGTGGAATGGAGGATGAAGAGTGGGACAGTGATGGAGAGGGGTCGAAGGTGGGCAGGATAAAGCAAAGAAAGGAAGGAGGGAAAGTGGAGGTGAAAGGGGAAGTAAGGGGTGGAGGGTGG
>OMOV01109713.1:3979-26000 GCA_900312565.1 Beryx splendens | reverse complement strand
CAGTGTTACAGATCTCTCTACGTCAGATCTACTCAAGCCCGAAACCAAGTCAGCATGCTGACAACAAAAACTCAAAGCTAAATCCATGCAGTGATCGGCGCACTGCCAACACAACAACCAACACTGCAATCAATAAGTTAGCTGAAGAATCTCTTAATAAACTCACCGGTGAAGTTCGCTTCTTCAAGAGGAAGGTGGCGTGGCGATCCTTCGTGTGTCCAAACTTCTCTAAACTTCTCTGGTCAAATCCAGCAGTCCGTGGATGAATTCATGTTCAGCAGCTAGCTAGCATAGCAGGGCTTTCAAGTTCATCCGGTTCCTGGTTAGCCTGTTAGCCTGTTAGCCTCCCGCTAGCTAGCAAGATATGCAGGTTCACAGGTTCACTCGCCCTTGCGTCTATTAGCTTTAATATTATTTCACCAACTGTTGCTAGGCAGAATTCGTAGGATAAAGCAAATAACATGATTTCTGGTCGCCGGATCGCCAAAAACAAATAATGGCCTCCACCCAGTATAATTTGCTGGAGGCTTTCCCTGCTTACGCCAGTTACGGTCACGTCGTTCCCCTAGCAACGCTGGGACATAGCGCGCCGCTCATATACGTATACTGTATAGCCTACGTATGTCTATGGCTCCGCTGCCGCACAGCGCGAGCGCACACGCGCGCACACACGGTCATTTTTAACTATATCTTTTAACCGGATTAAGGATTTTAGTCTGTGGACGTCTGGATCTGAAGTTATCAGAGAAACAAGCTGAGCTAACAGCTCGGCTCGCAGCCCCTCCCGATGCTCCTGTGTCCGCCGAAGAGCGTCGATTTTTAACATGAACCTGCTTTATTCAGTGTGTTTACCGCTTTTAATAATCGGGTCCATTTGTTTTGGAGAGGAGGAGACCTCTGTGGATAATTCGGCTCCTGGTAAAAACCTCGTGAACAATGAACACTGAAGGAACCCTAACCCTAAAAACAAAACGGCAATGTGTTTGTTTAACAGTGAAGACAACAACTCCCATGATCCCACGCTACGTCACGACGTCATCAAACTCCGTCTTTCCTTATTGTTTTGATTGAGAGACCCCTAGCTGCAGAAAATTGCATATTGTGCGTTTAAAGAGGCAATGAGTATGATTTCTACTGCCCCAAATAACTATTATATCTGCGGGGGGTTGATTCAGCTGTTAATCATTACCAATGGCTCAATGATTACAGCTGATTTGAGGGGAAAATACTTCAGAATTTAAAGACCATACCAGTTCCCCTTGATTACTCTACTGTAACAAAATGAATTATGGCACACTCCTGAAAAACCTAGATCCATCCAATGCTGTATCACGGTTTCCCCTCTATCATATCATTTCCCCATATAAATAATTGATGTTTCCCGAGGACTGCTGCCACTTGTCCACTTTCCAAATTATAGGCTAAGGCATGAGGTAAGTGCTGCTGTCTAATAAAGCTGAAGCGCCTGACAGAACACCGGGTTTATTCCTCCATGGACTCAGTTCCATGGTGTTATTCCGTCTTTTATAAGTCTTTCGGAAGATGTTTCCATATTGTGCACATTGTGAATAAATTGTTTTCTTGCTTTAAGGTTTCTGATGGATTTTTTTTTATATACAGCCACCAAAGGACTAATCTGACTGACTGGTCACCTTGATTATTTAATGCTCTCACTCTTTTTGCAACACCTAACACTCCCTCTGATATCTTATTCTCCTACTTTCATCCTCTTCTTCCCCTTTCTCTTTAATCATCCCCTCTCTTTTGTTCTTCTTCCATTGTCCCTGGACGATGGCCTCATTAGTTTCTGGTGACCCTCCTAATTTGTGTTTGGCTGCTGCACTCTGTGAGCAGAGAGCACCCTAAGGCCCCCATCAGCTGGCCAGATCATTAGGGGGAGGCTCCTGCCTTCCTGCCTGCACACATCAAAACATCTCCGCCTCTGTCCTTGAGGAAGGCAAGACAAAGGGAGCATAAGGTTCGATAAATATTGTATTGCACTGTAGGCCGAGTGTTCAGATCTCCAGTGGGGATTAACAGATTTTTACTACTTTGTAAATTGTACTTTAGAAACTGGGAGCGTGAATGATTTTTGTCTAATTTGTTGAACTGTAAAATGTTCGGCTGTATATAGGCTTCTAGTGTATTCAGCTTTAAAATTCAAATCCGCAAGATACTTGTTTTTTGGGGGGAGGGGACTTGTCAATCAAACAGTGTGGGCGGACCTTGGATTTTCTGTTGCTGCAGTATGAGTTTCTGTAGGTGGCGCTCTTTTCTTTGTCTGTTCAGCCATATCGCTGCTCATGCTAACTACCCAGTTCTTTTATTCTAAACAAATTACTGTTGTAAATGTAAAACACATCTGTGCACCAGAGGATTAAGACCTACGACATGGTGTGTAGAACAGCAGATGTAGTAAATGTAGATGTTTTCATGAACTGGCTATAGGTTGAATCACCATTGTGTTATATCAATCAGCAGACAGAAACAAAACGTAAGTTTCTTTATATGAAAATGTCACAGATTAGCACTTTAAGTTCACTGTCTTGTCTTGCTCAGTCACAGAGACAGAGATGTCTTGTTTTGCAGCTGGGCTATGTCTTCATCACAGTTTGGTCATGCCTCTGCCGCCCTGCCCCGCACCGCCCCGCCCTGCCCTGGCTGAACGTCGGCCACATTTCTGGAGGGGGTCAGAAATGATTTCATGCTTCTTTTGGCTAAGCCCCTGTTCCATCAATTATTTGAAATACATCAAGCTAAGCCTCTTCCAATAGGCAAAAAAAAAAGAGAAACCCTGTTGAAATGTTTAAGCGGTTGTAACAAAAATAAATGAACTTCATTAAAAATGGAAATCTTGCAGAGGATTAGTAAGGGAGGGCTGGCTGACGCCTGTGGGACTTCTCTATGAAAACGCTGCTCAGGATCAACACACAAAATGGTGTCAATGCTGTTAATTGCCCCCAAGTCCCTGTCCCACAGCGTGGCTCTCAGTCGCCTCTCTGCTCCGTCCCACTAATCTGCACACAGTGTTAATCAATGCCACTGTGATTTGCAATTTCTATAACAAGGCAAACTCCGTAACTATGTTTGCAAAGAGGATTTAACATTCCCTCCGTCGCTTAATTCACTGGGTGGAGGTCTGGCGATGCATATTTACTTTAGCTTTAGACTAGCAGTTCTTAAATCTTGTCAGTAAAGGACCTAAATTAAGTGAATGAAGTGTTCTTTTGGGACCAAGGTGAATGAAAATACACTCTTGTCATGGGACCCAAGAGAAACAGACCTGTATCCCACTTTAGGTCCCATAATTTGAGATTCTATCTATCTATCTATCTATCTATCTATCTATCTATCTATCTATCTATCTATCTATCTATCTATCTATCTATCTATCTATCTATCTATCTATCTATCTATTTCTCCCTTTCTTTCTCTTCCACATAAGCTCTCTCTGTCTCACACACACACACAAACAGAATTTAATCTAACATTTCCTTTCAAGGCGGTGTAATTTATCAATCGATGTAGGGGATTTCCAATGAACTCTGTTTTGCACAGCCTCTCCGGGGCCGTAACATTTCCCAGCATTCTCCTGGACGGTCGTTTGGAAAATAACTGCCCCGGCACCATGAGGTTCGGACTCTCATCATGTGCTCCCGCTAAGTAATGCGGGCCAAAGGAGAACAGATGTGCGTGTCACCACATTATCAGGCTGGAGAAAAGGCATGACGAGGCCACTTGTCTGAAAGGAAACTGCTGCAATTTTCAGAAAGTCAAATGATTCATCTGAGCCGGGCGAGCCATTTGTCTGTGTCAGAGTTTATGCGATGCTCCCAAACACTTTGCCTAGCCCCCCAACTTTCCTGTCTCCCATCCTTGAAAGCCAAATCAATCAAGCTTCCCCATGCAGGAAAGTGCCGAAATAAAGAGACAATGAAGTGGAATGAGGAAAAGCAGGATTGATAGCATTAAGAGGATTTAGGACAGGTTGTGAGGAATTTTTCCGGGCTGCAGTTTTGGGGTGGAGTGCACACTCCAGTCCACAGTGCTGAATAGGAGGTATGCAGATAAATGAAGTCAAAGCAATGTAATCATATATTCAGGCCCTGGGAAGCAGTAGCTATACCGCTGATCTGATGGATGATTGCCTATCTTCATTTCTAAGAGCTAGAGAGACAAAGGTCCACTGCATAATGTAATCGATCATTTAGTTTATCTCCTTCCAGGACGAGGCAGGATCTCAGAGGTGAAGCAGAAAGCCCTGACAAACAGAATAAAGATTGCTGATTTTTTTTTTTTAATATATATAATTGTGAAGATTACTTGAACTGACTTGTCCAATCTATTCATATGTGGACGGAGACATACAAGATGCGTGCAATATTTGATTTCATCTTTCATCAGGACTTCCGCTGGTATCCCTACAGTACACGCATGATACCAAAAAAATAAAATCCACTGCTTATGACAAACAGACTGTGTTGGTTTATTGAAATTTACTACAGCAGACGATCTGAAAAAAACCTAACAGTTCTTTTTAAAGCGGCCGGGCAGGCATCCACTCATCCACTCCATGTCATGTTCTGCTCATTCAAGCAAAGGAAAAATGAGAGGACATCCAAGTTGAAGGGCACTCTCTTTTTATTCAAAGTGAGAAAGGCCTGTAGCAGATTAGAAAATCCGAGTGCTTTCTTGGCCAGCTTTGCCAATGGTCATGGCAGTCCTTGAACACCATTTGATAGACTTGGACATCTGGGCCAATGTCAGAGAGTACTTGGCAAGGCGGATATTTTATTGTCCAGAGGTGAAAAGGAACATTTCTGGCTGTTGTTCAGGCATTTAATTTCTAGGAGAAACACAAGCATCTGTTGTCAAGTTCATTTTTCAAATTGGTAGAAGCTGATTAGAACTTTATAGAGTTCTAGTGCAGTTAAACCTCTCAGGGATGCTCTTTCGGAGTTTGAGATTCTGCCCAAGAGGTTCTTCAGTGTTTTGTTTCATCAGTCTGATCAATTGCTTTGATGCCTGAAGGAGTGGGAAATTGGACTTTGAAGTATTAGGGAGCGGGTAAGAAACAGAATTATTTCACATCCACGTCTGAACTTTGGAAAATTTGGGGTTTTAACAACACAGACCTCTGCTACACTACGTTTGTCTCCATCTTTGTACTAATGGACCTTTATCTGCAGGACTTTTGCCTTTGATCTCATCCAGTTAGCAGCAGACTGCTCCTCAACATGAGTCGCTGACAAAATGGGTGAACCATATGGTGACACAGTGGGATTCTGGGTAATTTTGAACCCCTTCACAACTACTGCTCTGTGTGCAAATGAAGCCTGACAGGAGAGGTGAAGAAACTGGTCTGCGCTCAACTCTAATACGCCCATCAGTGATGAACACTATGGCCCCCAACAAAGCAAACGGAGCCCTACGGCACTCTGGACATCTGTAAACACATTAAGCATGCATGCCTCTCATTACCGCACGCTACAAGTGAATCACATTAAAGGTTAAACGTGTAATATTTCTGCTTTACTGAAGCATAATATAGCAGCAGAGGTTCCCGAACAGTACGTGAAACAAAGTGAACAGCCGCGGCGCACGTGCTGCGGAGATTTCTGCATTCAAAAACACAGGAGCGGGCCGAGGCTGGTGTTTTTGTTGTTGTTGGAAGGCCATCCTATGACACCAAGGTCTATTCAAAAATCTGGCAATTTTTTGTTTTTGCCTTGCCTATCAGCAAAAATATATAAAATAATATAATTTGACACTTTATTACTAATCGGTAGGGTATTCTGGTAAATTCGGTATGTATATAATCCTCCAAACAGCTTGAATATTAACCGGACCGGCCCATTTATGCGCCAGGGAATTGGTATTACTTCACACTCAAAATAGCGACTTACCTTCGATATATTCCAAAAATCCACAGACAACAGAAATCATGATAACAGATGATGGTGATAACAGCATCCAAAAAAAATGTGCTAATTGGGTAAAACATGATAGAACATTAATTGTTGTTGATTATGACAGAAGTCCAACCTGCCCGCCATGCTGGTGATGGATGGACTCACTCTACGGAGGGAAGAGTGTTGTAGCAATGACAACGCTGAAAGATAAGAGGCCAGCATTGGACCAGGAATTACAGACAGACCCTTTAAGATCAAAACTTTCCCATTACCACACATGGTATTGTTGGCCACTAATACAACTACTCATTAGTGTCCCAACAGTGGATAACAGGCAAAGCAATGAGTAGAGACAAGACAGATGACCTCTCGGGAGACTTTGATCCTCCAAGCCCCAGCCTGTTGGGGTACGGCAGCCTGTGGATGGAGCAGGTGGCCAGAGCAGGTGAGGCAACAGCTTAACTCGGTTTGCAGGGCCCGGGCAAGTGTCACCGGGTCTGGACAAATTACACTCCGCAGCTCAACCCCAATGTCACCGGCCCCATTTAGCCAGAATGTCATCCGGAGACATTTTCCCCAAGATGAATCCTATGTTCAAATTACGCCTAAATCTTTAATGACGCGAAGTATTAAATGGGGTAATATAGTTCCAATTAACATGCATAGATTTTGATCTTTAATTGGGGATGTGAGTGAAAGGAACGGATGCTCTAAATGTTTAAATAGAGCGGGATTCTGGGAGGGGCAGGAATTGTGAAAAATCAAATTAGACTTTGGGCTTATTACTTCTATATCTACATTCGTCAATCAAAGCATGAATCTTTAATAACTCTGCTGAGCGTGGCTGCTCCATTGTGTTCTGTGTGTCATTGCCACTAAGATGGTGCAAGGGGACTGTGTAATGCAGTGTTAATCAAAGTGTGATTGAGACATACATGCAGTACATCTTCCATTTAATGGAGGCTCCAGACAGGCTCCAGTCCTCAACTTCAAAACACAGATGCATAGCAGGGACCCGGTTTTCATTTGCACCCTTTGATCACGTTGCCTGTTCTCCTGTGTGCATCCTTGATGTAATTCCAGATGCTCATTTACCCTATGTGAGTAAAGATGATTTAAGAAGGTGTGACTGTCCTTGCCAGTCACCAGGCTGCCCCGCGTCGCTGTAGCACACTACAGACCTTGTCCTGTTCTGTGGTGATGACTTTGCCTTAACAAAAAGCAACACCTGCTCTGGCCAATTCTGCCCCCCTACAGAGTCGAGATAATTAAATATAGAGCCTCTAATGTCAGGTCAGGGCCACTGTGGCTTTGCTAATGAAGGCCAGGATTCTACTAGCAAGGGTCCTCTACCTTTTCCACGATCATCTAGCAGCCACCGTGGCGAGGCATTTATCGCCGCCGCCGATCGATGCGTGATGAAGATGTGATGGTTCAGGCCTGGAAAAAAAGGGGCTCAGGACTCCAGGTAAGGGTCATCCGTCTGTGGGAGGATGCTCCCACACTGCCCCTCTCCCCGGGCCATTAGGGTTGGCGGGATCAATGCGAGCAGCCAGGGAGGAGTCCATCCATCATGTCATCCGCACAGCCGCGCGGTCCTACCCCACCGGAGCTGGCTTCCTGAACCCGACCTGACCCCACACCGCAAATATAATTACAGTCTGCCTTTGCCTCCTTACGCTAAATCGCCTCTAAGGACATCCTCATCTCCCACCCAGCAGGGTTCCTCACATGTTCACAGGTTGCTCACACAAGCAGAAGTCTAACCGGTGAAGGAGAATTGAACGTAACCTTGAAATGTTCTGCATAGTTTGAGGTTCTTTGTCTTCAACACTCAATATCTAATACGTCAATTATTCTTCCTAGAGATGATGTAAATAACTTTTTTGCAAACTTTTTCCTTCAAATTGATATAAATAATGCAATTCTAATGATCTAACAGCTTTGTTTGCTTTGATTAATTGTCCTCAAGCCTGTTATGAGAGAGTGGGTGGTATAAGCCGCTCAGAGTCATCTCCAGCTCGATCAAATAAGCCATACTGTATCTGCTCAAGTAAACCAGATTAGGTATCGACCCACACATTTGCTGAGTACACATTCGGCGGGAGGGCTGCTGATGGTGAAGCGTGATTGGTTCATCATATCCACTGTATGTCAACACCGCCTCTGACTTGTACCAGAATGGATAAGATGAGATGAGATGAGATGGATGGACATCTATGTCACTGATGGACATCTACAGTATGTCCGTTTCAAGAAGGAAAGCATACATATTATCAGTATATGCACACACCCTTTCTGTCTGTTACTGTCACTTTTCCGAAAGTACATTAGAGGCAAGAACTTCTGTAGAGGCTTATCGCTTTACAAAAGGCTCCTCCAGTTCCATCGCTTTCTCTCCTTCCAAGACACAACAATTGTTCTCAAACGCACATTTTGCTCTCTGACTGCGCCCGACACATTTATGTCTCTAAGAAATAGCCTTCCCCTGCCTTTTTCTCGCTGATAAGAAAAGGCCAGGCTTTGATTGTTTCTCTTCCCCAGGCGTTTGCCTCTGATGCACAGTGGCATTCACACATAAGATTTTAAGTGACTGATTGATTGTGTGATTTCAAAGACGATCATGTCAGCTGACGACAGCGCTTGAGGCAGTCAAACAAATAGTCTGCTAGCAAAGGTTTGGTTCAGGACTCCAATCATATTCTGTTTGAGAGTTAAGCAGTATAGGTCTAATTGGGCTGGTAGATAATGTGAATTAAAACAGTGAAATCAGGGCGAGTGACACTGCTAAATATCAACCAACTAACCTGCAACTGCTTGATTTAGTCAGCGGATGTTCCCATCAGACCAGAATTTACCAGTCATTAGCCACATCTAAGAGAATACATGATAACAAGGGAGGCATTGGGAATTAGCTCTTCACTTTATGTAAATTTCATAGCAATTTTCATTTATACTGTTTTTGTACTATTGTTCCTTTCAAAAGCCAACCGACAAACAATTGATTTGCCACGTCGATAACCCTGAAACACCATGAGAGAGGATCTCAACTTCAGTACAGTTTTATTGTCTCTCAAATGGCTTTTATGATATAGAGGCGTCATAACGCTGACGCAGGACGTGTAAGTCATGCAGTCTGAATTAAACTGTGTATTGAACAGTGCTCCAAATGTGCTCTGCATTCTCTCTATACCGGGATTTTGTCACAGTCAATCATAGATGCCCGCAGACAGGAGAGAGAGGAGGAGAAGCACATCCTCAGTCTCGGCGTTTCTCTATGAATGAGGGAATTAACTCTGCACACATAAATATGTTGGCTGGAAAAGGAATTACCCATCCCATTCTAGGCAGCCCATCTTTTTTTTTCTTTCCCAAATCCCCTTTCTCTATGCAAACAAGAGCAATTCATTTGAATAATTCTCACTAAACCTGTCTCATCCACTTGTTTTCCCTTTGAGAAGCAATCACCCGTTGTCTGCTTGTAATTTATGACCACAGGCAAATCTGCTGTGGTTTTACAGGGATGCATTAGAAAACACTCTTGTTATTGTGAAGCATTATGGTAAATGGGGAAAAATACATGTTTTAATGGAAAAAGACAGGTGCTTTCCAAGGTGGATCCTCAGCCTTATGCTTTTCTGAGACACTAAAAAAGAAGATGGATTATTTTGCAGTGCTACTTATGCGTGATGATTCATTATCCAAATTATGCAAATAGTTTATCAGTGTGAAATGTTTTTACAAAGCTTCTGAATATTCCAGTGGAGTTTCTCCTCGGAATTAAGATACATCAAGAAATGTTCTCATGCTTGTAGTGCTGAAGCCCTCTAAATGACTCTTGATCATTAAGTTAGCGAGACTACTGTATTGGATTTGGTTGGCCTTGCAAGGGCGGCATAGATGCATTAGCGGAGCATAATAAATATGGGTGTAAAATACCTGAAATTGCAGCACAGTTCTGTTTTACATCCTAGCGAGGGGTGATTTTAAAAGGCTTTTAGAAAAATATCCTGCATTTTCACATTAGAAAACGTTGCTCTCGGTACGCATCATTGGGCCCCTCTCCTCCACCAGAAAACTTCCAGAAATACAAATTGGATGAGTCTGGACATGACATGCTTGAGTGCTATTGGACAAACACTTGAGCCCACTGGATGCTTGCGGAGGAACAAGAAAGCAGACTTACTTTCTCTTCCACACAGGCCCTTTTTTCTGGAAGACGGGAAGATGTAACACCCCATATGGACGGTTCTTAATGTAACTCAAGTCGTGTGTCTGGAGGGGATTGCAGCAATTCTCTGCAGAACATACAGTCTTAATTTAGCCAACTAAACTGTGAAGCATCCTCTTGAATATGCATTTCGCAGTGAACGGATCTCAAGGATAAAGGAGAAGAATGGCAAAAAAAGTTTCAGACAACAGTATGAACGCCTATAGATCTTTCCTCCTTGTTCATTATTTAATGAACTGCTTCCCCTTCTACTCTTAATAAAATAAAACACTCTAATTCTACAAAATGCTACTTATTCCTATTGAATGTTAAGACTGTGATATACAGTTGGTTTGACTACTGTTGACAAAATGCACTTACTGTAAGTCGCTTTGGACAAAAGCGTCTGCAAAATGACAATGTAATTAATGTGTGTAAAGGCTCACATACAGTATTGACACTGGATTCACATATTTCATCTGCATCTGAAGAACACAGTATACGCGCTGCATGCCCCAAAACAGACCTATAATCTCTAAATTTAATGAAAACTCAAGACACAGGGACAGTAAGACAGCGGGTGATTGTCTGTTTACAGACTGAGCTCTAACTGAAAGATATTGGCCGAGATATTCATGAGAAATATCCGCGAGGTCACTTGGGTCATTGTGGCAATAACAGCTTCCTGCCACGCGCTCTCATTTCATTCTGCTCACACCCATCCGTGACAGAGATGATTAAAGGAATACATATGAGCAGGGGATTTGAGCGTGGACACTAGAAGCAGCCGTTCAACAATTACAATTAGGCTGGCACAAAAGGTTGAGGGTAAAACTGTCATAGATGGCTGGCTTGAGTTTAGGTAAGATTAACTGAATTTTCTGCCTCCCTACTGTTTTCAGGAGGAGGCAGGAGGACGCGGGCGCATGAGTTTAAGCAGGAGAGTGTCAGCACCACTGTGTGGCCGGTTTGGGAAGTTACATTTAGGGTCGCCTTGCTAAAACTAAAAATAGAGTCCAGTGACTATTACAGGGCAATGTTCTGATGTCAGAAATATATACACTACCAGTCGAAAGTTTGGACACATCACATTCTTCTTTCTTAATACTTTCCACATTTTAGAATAATAGTAAACGCATCAAAACTATCAAATAACACAAATGGAATTATGAAAGTGACCAATCAAAACTCTCTTATATTTTAGATTCTTTAAAGGAGCCGCCCTTTGCCTTGATGGAAAGGCAAAGGCTTTGGAAAGAAATTCATACATAGGCCTCAACTTCACTATTTATATTTGTCTGCGGAACGAATTTCAAGCGTTTAAGCATGAGCCTTTAGATCAGAATGGCTTCAAAGACAATGAAAAACACGGCACATTCAATCAGTGTGTCCAAACTTTTGACTGATAGTGTCAATTCAGCTCATGATCAATAATTACAACAAAACCATACTAAACAGAATACTTTTAATCATCTATGTGCATAAAGGATAATATTCAATTCATGTTAAAATATGATTATATGAACACTTCCAGATTCCAAATAATGGAGGTTACAATGTACACGTCTTAAGATTTTGTTCATGACACTAAAAACATTACACAAGATGATCAACTGATAAGCCAGCAGGTTCAACCGACTCGGTTTACTGCTGCCGCATTCATCTAGCATCTCAGATTAGGTGCGATGTCTTCTTTTAACGTCATAATTACTGATGACAGCCGACAGGATCTCAGACCAGCGCTGTTGCTTTAAGAGGCCCCCCCAAAAAATAAAGGAGGGATCTGGGTCAAAACATCATTCAGTCATCGAGCCGTTACAGGTGGCACAGGAGTAGGGCGAGCAAACAAAAGGTGCTCAATCCATCACTCAATCCACATAAGGCCACTGCGGTTTGTTAAAGCTTAATTTTCGGACGGATGATTCCACTTCCTGTTGCACAATGTCTGCGCCCCACTCTGACAGCAGGTAGAGGTGAATGCACAGTCGATTCAGGTGAAGCGTTACAGTGCAGAAACATCTATGCTCCAATTTCGTTGGAAAGTGTAATCAGGAATGTGCTGTGGTGGTAGCGCCCACCACTCACTCTCCCCTCTCTCTCACACACACACACACACACACACACACGGTCAGTTTCTCAGACAGTGGATAAGCCAAACAGATTGAGCTTGTAAGTGAACATGACTCACGCTCGTCCTCCGCAGGTAACTCCTGATAAAAGCGCGGCGTCTAACCAGTGGAAAGAATGTCTGCTATGCGGCGTGCGTGCGTGCAGAACCGGTTCATCTGGACGGACAGATAGCAGCTTTCCGGCTCATCTGAGAGCAAGCTGTCCTCCGCGGGGCCCTCCTGCCTAGTCGAGTGCGCTTAACGAGTTCGGCTGGAGACGGAGTCGTCGCTGTCCGCGTCGCCCGCTTGAAAGTGCATTCGCTTGGCAAACAAAGCAACAACAGGGAGTGTCACAACCGACTGGCTGTCGCTGTAGTGAAACCTTCCCCGCTGCACATTTGCCTCTCTAAAACAACAAAGCAACAGTTACACACACAGTGATAATATTCTCCTATCACAAAGTGGATGAAATTCTAACAAATGGATCCTTCACTTGACCACAATTTGATCAGCAAATTCAAATTAAGTTAAAATCAGCTACTTTATGCTGCATAAACGGAGAACTCATATTCATTCAACTTGTATTCATCTTTCACATCAGCTGATTTTCTTTCAGTGCTGTAATTGTAGCATAGAGAGGTTGTTTTTTCTTCTAAATGTCATGCCATGGTCAGTGTGCCGCGTTAATAACGGTTGGCGTCGTCGTAGGAGGTCACATCCAGGTCAAAGAAGTCCTCTAGCTTCCACTGCAGGGTCTCAAACGTGGGCCTCTCCTGCTCGCTCTCCTTCCAGCAGTCAATCATGATCTCATACATGACTTTGGGGCAGTGGGGGGGGCAGGCCATCCTGTAGCCCGTGGGAATTCTCTGGACCACCTGCATGTTAGACATGGCTGGAAGAACCAAAGGAACATGATGTGATACGGATCCGACAAGAAACACTTTTTTTTTTTTGTGGTATTTAAACATTTGCCTAGTAGGCTCTGAAACCTCAGTTTGACAGGGAAGTATTTTAGTCTTAAACACTAACTAGGATATGATGTGATTATGTTATGTACACAGTCCCTGCGTCGCCTTCCTGCTATGCAAACTCAAACAGTTCAATATGCAAACTGCTTCTATTTGGTAGCCAAATCACAGCTTTTGATTGTAGTTTGAATCCCCTTTCTGCTGAAACCCTTCCTCACGTGTATGGTAACAACAACAGAGCTTCCTCTCCTCTTTTGTTAAATCACGAATACATCATTACACTTTCATTACACCTCATTAATAATAATAATAATAAACTTTATCTGTACAGCACCTTTCTTAACAGTGTTACAAAGTGCTTCACAAAGCAAGTACAAAAGACAGCAGTAAAACAGAATAAAATAGCACAAAAGAGGATCAGAGAACACGATAAAAGTAAAATATAAGGAAAAAGATATAAAGCAGGACATGAAATCAACAGTAAAACCAAATCACGACTTCAGGCTTTGTTTTATGAAAGAAGGTTTTAAGAAGACGTTTAAAAGACGCCACAGAATTTGCTTGCCTCAAGGCTGCGAGGCTCGTTTTCAAATGATTTGGCACGAAGCTGATTCAGCGTAAAAAGCTCTCACCTGGGTAAGGCATCTGGCCAAAGGTCATGATCTCATACAGCAGAATGCCGAAGGACCAAACGTCAGACTTGACGGTGAACTTGTTGTCGTTGATGGCCTCGGGAGCCGTCCACTTCACAGGGAATTTGGTCCCCTCTCTGGCTTCGTACACATTCTCACTCTCCATCTAAAACCAAGCCAGGCAGAGAATATGGATTTCTACTTGGACGGGATCCCAGTAGCGCTCCGCTCCAACACTCAGTTCAGTGCCAATCAGCTTTAGTGTAAAGATCTGTACTCTCCCAACGTGGCTACAAGCAGGAGAACATTTTGTGTGTGCATGTGTGTGTGTGTGGTGGGGAGAGGGTAGGGGGGTTACAGCATCACTATAGTCAACACAAAACAAGCAATACGTCTGTTTTCATCAACGTACTGCAAAGACTGGAAGGAGTTTCACCTGTGTGTTCCAGTATTTATTCACTTTGTATGGTGCATGCTAATGGCTGAGCACACGGAGTATATTTACTGGATGATACAAGCTAGCTTTGCATCATCTCAGAAAGCACCTTAGGGTACTAAACACTCGTGTGTGTTGAGTGTCAACTTGCCGTCATGTTGTTGCACGATGATTAGTTGATTAAAAAGCTAATTTGCCAAAAAAGTGTGTATTCTTTTAAAGATTGATTTTAGTGAACCGTGACAGAACATCCTCTCCATCCCTCTTGCTACACTGCCACTCAAACGTTTGGACACACCTGCTCGCGTGTATGTTTTTCATAATTCTCTTAAAGCCATTTTGATCTAAAGGCTTCTGCTTAAATGCTTGAAATTCGTTTCTTAGACAAATATAAATAGTGAAGTTGAGGCCTGTGTATGAATTTCTTTCCAAAGTGCCTTTCCATCAAGGCAAAGGGCGGCTACTTTAAAGAATCTAAAATATGAGAGAGTTTTGATTAGTTTAGCACTTTTTTAGTCACTGCATAATCCCATTTGTATTATTTTGTGGGTTTGATGTCTTTACTATTATTCTAAAATGTGGAAGAAGAAGAATGTGTGTGTCCAGACTTTTGGCTGGTAGCGCACATTTGAACACACTGTGCAGAGGGAGAAACCCACCATGATGACCCTGGCAAGGCCGAAGTCCGCCACCTTGCAGATGTTGTTCTCCCCCACCAGCACGTTCCTGGCTGCCAGGTCTCTGTGGATGTAGTTCTGTAGCTCCAGGAAGGCCATGCCTGACGCCACCTGGGCCGCCATCTCAATCTGGTCGGCGATACGCAGCTTGGCGCCCTTGTCCTCTGTAATAAAGCGGAGAGCAACACAATGAGTCAAAGCCTCTCATATTAGGTTTGAGGTCTGGTAGATGGTGGAGGAAGAACTTCATTTTCATTACAGAGGGTGTTTTTTGCCCCTTTGATGTGATTTTTTGGGACATTTTGATGCTTTTCAGGGGCAATTTCATTGATCTATGAAATAATACATTTGCATTGCATATGGGCAACTATTTTTTGCCACTAAGATTTGTTTTAACTTCTTTCCCACGGCTGGAAACTCACTCATGACTACTGGATGGTGCAGTTTTCCCCTCTCTGACCCCAAACAGTCCATTTATTAGCCCTCGCTAATTTCTGACCCTGGTATACGCTGCGTTTTCCTTCTCCGCTGTAACAACGCGTAAGAGTAAGCGAGAGACAGACAGAGAGGGAGAAATGGCCGGGCAACTGTGTGACTTTGAGCCTAGACTTTTGCCCTAGCCATGAGATGTTGTGCTCCAGCAGGAGGGCATGTGGGGAATTATGGGGAGATACTGTCTCAGGGCCGCAGACATCAATTCCACATGACCGCTCCTCAGAGTGACCATCGGTCTGACTGCAAATGACACTGCGTCTTTCCCACTACGCCACAGCATCCCCCTCTCGAGGAGGTGAACTCAAGAGACGTCACAGCAAATAAATAAGGTCAGATATTGAGAAAATGGAGTCAAAACGTCATCATCGCCAGTGTTTCTACTATGGAGAATGTCAGTCCGGGGCATTGAGGCCTTCATGTGCTCATTATGGTTTCACAAACATTGAAAAACCATATCACTGCACATTACTGGTTTTCTTCTGTCAAACATTACAGATATAATGACAGTAGCTGGTTTGTATACTGGGATTTGTGGCAAGTGATGTATGTAATGAGGTTTATGGGGCTTCAACGTGATACACTCCAAGCCACAACTGAAAACACGTTTTCCCAGAAGTTTCCCAACCACACTCACGCGGCAACACACACACACACACACACGCACACACACTCTAATCTGTTGTGAATGAAAGCAATTGTGATTGTTCTCTTCCTCAATGTGGTTTCAACCTTTCATGCCATGCTAGCTGGAGGCCAAGAGATAAAAGTAGCTAGAGTAAAATCTCCTCCTCTCTTTACGTCAGTGGAGAATGAGCAAATTCTCGACCCTGGCGGCTCAGTAAGCTCTCTTATCTGTCTCAGACTTTCATCTCCGACCCTTCTTTAAACATTTATTAACATTATCAATTATCAAACTAAACGTCTGAAAGAAAACAAGACAGCAGAGCCCCAATTTGTTTTTAACTATCCATCTTTTGCATGATTTATCCCTTATAAACAGTCCGTGATCCCGTCTAACCATTACGGCACCAAAGAGGAAAAAGTTAAAGATAAACTTGAGCACTTTATCTCGAGCCGTGCCACAGCTGGGGAGGGTGTTCTCAAAGAACAATGGCAGCAAACGGACTCTGATCCCGTCATAAAGCAGCCGGACGTAACAGGCACGTCTGCGGATCAAACCGGGTTGCTCTTACTCTGGAGATACTCCAGCAGGCTGCCGTTGCTCATCAGCTCTGTGATGATGTAGATGGGCTCCTCCATGGTGCAGACGGCGTACAGCTGGATCAGCTTCGGGTGCCGCAGCTTCTTCATCATCTGGGCCTCCCGGAGGAAGTCCTGAGGATCCATGGTACCTGGGAGAGCGGCAGTATGAGTTAGAATCAGGAGTGTGACTTCAAATGATAATCTGCCAGATTCTTGTTTTTATTTTATTTTATTTTGGAGTTTCTGTAAGTGGCGCTCTTTTCTATGGTTGGGGTTCGAAAGCATTTTATCGAATCCAAATCCTTTCCAAATCCGACAAAGAAATTTTCAAAAACACGACGCTTGTTAGCTTTTACATGATGCTGCGTTGATACAGTGCTCATTCATCGCACATCGTGTTGACAGGACCGTGCCACAAAAATATTGCAATATCTCACCAGGCTTGAGGGTCTTCACCGCCACTGAGGTGGTTTCGTTCCACAGGCCCTCGAACACTTCTCCAAACTGGCCGGCCCCCAGCTTCTTCAGCAGCCGGATGGAGTTCCGGTCGATCTCCCAGTGGTCCGCCGTGTTGTAGGACAGACCGTGAGTCTGAGGAGCCTCCATCTGCAGAGCCAGGAACATCATCCATCATCCAGCGAAAACAAGCTCACTATATGCATTCCACAACTACTGAGGTGACAGAATAACATTTTATAAATAATAGTGATCATCAAAAACTATATTCATTTTGTTCATATCGATTTATCTTCTGCCATGAAGCCATTTTGCTATAGATAATGGAAAAAGGATAAACACAAGATCACATAAATACTGCAGAATGCTTTTAGCTCATGATATACATCATATTTTACCTTTTTGCATGGTTCACCCAGACGCACACACAGGCCGTCCGCCTGTCTGGAATAGTGCTCCACTAGCTCCCCTAGCGTTTCAAAGGTTTTGCTCCTCGACACAAAATAGTGGCCATTGTCCAGTTTTTTCAGTTTGTAATGCTTCACCTTCCCCCTGTCCAGCACTGAGAGGTAAGGAAACACCCAGAGTTACACTTGAAGACTGAGGAGTCCTACAATGATAACATAAGTTGAGATGATCCATTTCCTCACAGCACAGTAATGTAATCAATCAATCTTGCATGTCCATCAGCATGAAAATGAACACAGACACACACAGTCTCGAAATCCTAAATCTGCAAGAACTGCAGTAGAGAAACCCCACAATCTCCCAGGTCTTTTGTATCAAGCAGCAGTATCCAGTTTTCTTCCTTTCATCCCTGAGCCTTTAGAGTTATTCATAATTAATATGCTCTGGTCTATAAATACTTACATCATATAAACAGTGAATCAGGTATGCATGTATGGTCGATGCATACATACACACCTGATTCACTTGAACACATACTCAACTGATTTAACCTGAGGTCAGTAGTGTGAAACAGGGCGAGGCGATAATTCAATATTATCGTGTATCGTCTTTCAGAGGAATCATATTGTGATCATATATGATGATTTCGGGATATTAGTGACACACAATTCCGCTGTCTAAACTCACGATAACAAGCACATTTTATTTAAAAATTGACAAAATGAGGTATGGTAGGAATATTATTTGAAAATGTCAGTTTTGTTTGACATCACACTTAACATTCGGTTCAATGGGATGAACATTAATTTGGTTATTTAAGATGTGATTTTGCTAATTCTTATGATTGTTGTGATATTGATTTCAACCATTCCGCCCAGCCCTGGTGTGAAATGATCTAGGTGCAGTCCAAAAATCACTGCTGATCCAACCGGTTTTAAGGAATCACCCGGTTTTAATAAATGACGATGAAATAAAATGCTGATGTAAAAAGCGAGGGCAAAATGACAGGAGAGATTAAGGTGATAAAGAGATAAAAGTTATGATGTTGTGTTTTTTTATGGGAGCAGAGGTCATTAACTTGACGGCCTTGAACCATCGATCACTTCAGTCGACTGAGTGGAAAGAGTGATTCGCTCTGAGCGAAGCAGGGATTGTGCTGGAATGAGGAAATGTGTGTTTTGTGTTTCCAGCTCCAGCTCCATATCAGGAACTTGGCACAGAAATACAGGGATGACAGGATGCTTAGTAACAGGAGTACATTTGTGGAAACAATATTGATCAAGCGGCATAACGCTGTAGTGGTGCTGTAATCTGTTGGCAGTCTGATATGGTTCTTGAATTATCGCCTTATCCAGTAGTGGGCATTAATGGAGCAAACGGTGCAAGTCGTTCCCTGATTGTAATTATTTCTGCCATATGAAAGGTATAAAGTCCACTTGACTGAGTGCGTCGGTTTCAGAGGAGAACATTTTAAAGATCCAGTTAGTGTACCTGAGAGGGAGAGCTCTCCTTTCTGACTTTCACAGTTCCTGATGAGGAAGGCGCCGTGCTCGTTCCCTCCGGCCAGCAAGAGCTTCTCTGCATCGAGTCTCTTGGTGTCGGCAAAGTACCATCTGGGAATCACAAAGGAAGCACAGAAGCGTAGCTGGTCAGCCATATGCTCATCTTAGACTACTACAGGTGCCTGATGGAGAGGTTCGGGTTCAGGCTTTGCAAACAGTTTTCCCTCCACTGTTTAGGTTTCGGAGGAATTAGCCTCCTGTTCGCAGTTCGCTGTTGTCGTGTGAAAACAATCAAACTCAAATTTTGGTGATATTTTCACTTCAACTGAAGGATTGCTTGCTCTTCTATGGGATGAGAAAATTCTACGATCCCTTGGGCTAATGAAATCCTCTCAGACCCAATTGGATAAACTCAAAAATGCATGGTGGTCAGTCTGAAAAAAGGCGGTTTCGTGAATATGAAACCGAACTCGCAGCAGTTAGAGTACAGCTTACAGGACGTAAATGAGATGGGTTGCGTGTGATGATGACAGTTTCTTTTCCCTCTGACTTCTAACTTCTAACAAATGTTAATAAGAGGTTGGTGCCAATTCTTTAAAAACAATACCAGTATTTAAACATTTTGATTGTCCTCAGATATGGTGTGATTGGTTATCAATGGCTTCTACCTATCCTTCATCTTTCCTTTAAAGATGTATTCATACAGTTAGGCCAGTTTTAAAAAAATACAAAAAGCATCTTAACGGAGTAACGACTATCCTCAACATTATGAAATCCTATGTTGAGAAATCATAATCAGAAGCCACTGATCACCATACTGTCTATAGATTCAGTGATCAATAATATTGTGTTCAATTATCCAGTGAGCCATGATGGAGCAAAAATGGACCGTTGTTTCTCATTTTTAGGCTTTTGAGAGGGTGAAAGGTGTAAGCAGACATTTAATATTTTCCTGGCTGTCACACTGGTGTTTTCTCATCTCACTGAATCTCAAGATGTCTTACAGTCTCACAAGGAATGCGATCATACATCTATGTTATCGATCAGATCCTTCTTAATCCGGTCCCAAATCATCTCCATCAAATTCATGCATGGAGTGAAACTGGTGAAACGAGTGGCACTTACACCTGCAGGGACACCGAGACTGTCTGCAACTCTGCAACCGTGTGAGGCGAACAGGAAAAACCAGATTACAGCTGAGCGGAGACGGGTTTCATTGGGATGCCAGTCGGCTGTAAATGCATCTAAAAACATGGGTTGGTCTTGTCTCTGAAGTAGTAAATCGAGGTTTTTAAGAATAGAGAGCAGCATTATGGCAATAGATAAAATGTCCACGTCCATCTTGAATAGTGAGTGAATAGTTTTCCATCATAGTTTCTAAAAATATCAATTGCCGTCACAAATTATTGGTCTGGTTGTTGGAAAACCAATAATGTTAAACAATGTAAGCACTGTGTACAGGTGCAACTGACCTGCAAAACCAGTTTGTTTTCATATCTAACGAGGACATGTAGGCTCGTCATAGTATGCAGGTGTACATGAAATTCCAGATAAAGCGTATTAATTGCAGCATTGTTGATGTTTTTGAGGCTTTTCCCGTTCCCATCGTGGGAATTATTAACCCATACCTCCACTTCCTGGTCACAGATAATTATTAACTAGTTTAACCCAAGACTTTACCCTGAGCTCATTATTCAGCACCAGCAGTGAAGAGAGAGAGAAAAGCTCTCACAGTTTTAAGTATCATGTAATCCTGTGAACTGAAAGCATCACACACACTGGTAGTTCCCTGCTGAGTCTGTCGGACTTTAGACTTGACCACAACCTGTAACTTAGTAAAGGGGCATTTCAAAGGTATTTATAGGGTTAGATTTAAATACCACTTTAAAAACACTTAATTGGGGAAATACGTTTTTAACACAAATGGACCAAAAAAAAGACTTATGGCCATTGAATAGTAACATCAGTGCCTATATACCATCAGTATAGGATCTTATTAGTATAGTAAAGGCCTGTTATCACCTAAGAATATGGCCTCAAGAGCCTATAGTATAGGCTACACCCATACAGGGGAGTTACATGGGTCTGCACCTGGCTAATAATTATCATTACTCCAGCTTCAAGAACACTGATCCATTAGCCTAGACTTATGAAAGAGAACTACAATCATCCTATAATAAAGTTTGGAGGAATATACTATACACATATCACAGAGAAACTCTAAGTCCCTATAGGAATATTATAGGAATGCACCTGTAACCTCACACCTGCACACCCCTAGAGGAATATATCACAGGGATATATATTCAGGCATCAGTAGGTGTACTCACGGCTCTGCAGCGATACTCTCCACAGGTGCCACATAATTGGCAGGGATGTAGCCCTGCCTGGAGGCTGAGAGCCCGGTGAGAGCCCTCGCATACCACCATTCTCCGGCACTTTTATCCAAAGCCTCCAGAGTGTCCCCGGCGTTGAAGCTCAGATCCTCCTCGGTGCGAGCGGAGTAATCGTACAGGGCGATGTAAACATAATTGGGTCTCCCCGCCGGGATCAGAGGTATGGGTCTGTTCGTGGGCTCAACCGCACCAGGATTTACAATCACCCGAATATCTTTCTCCACATGCCCGGTCCCACCGTCACGCTGGTCCGGTTTTTTAAAACATGCCAAAACACTCTGGCAGCACAAATTGCACTTTTTCCGAATATCCATGGTGGGATTTTCAATCACATGAAATCATGTTGTGAAAAAACAAATCTGTTCCTAAATCCCTTGCTCTCGCTCATGATCCACCACAGCCCCACGGAGTGAACTTCTGTTTTAATGATCCCGATCGGTCCAAGCCAGCCGCAGTGGTCTTTGACCTGGGTGGAAATAAAAGCAAAAGAGCACACCCCGCTAATAAAAAAAAAAAAAAAGCCTAAGAATGTTTTATATCCATACCATCTCTGTTTTTTGTTGTCAGGTGGACACTTATTTATAGACACTCCACATTAGCGTCAAACTCTGACTCCTT
>OMOV01109646.1:3775-14493 GCA_900312565.1 Beryx splendens | reverse complement strand
TTTGTTGCCAAAATCATTCCTAGCATCAGTCTGTTGAGAACAACAATCATTTTAACAGTCATTTCCATGCTGTGCTGCCAGGCGCAGGAGAGTGATGCAGTATTTCTTGTGCCAAAGCTGTCAGAAGTATCCGTCACTGGCACGACTATTTAAGGAAGAATATTTGTCAAACACACGCTGGAACTGGAACTGGAAGCGGGGCTGAGAATACTGATAACACGCGCGGCTGCGGGCGACGACGCCTCGGGGTCAAAGCAAAGGGACTCTGCGTGTTGATCGTGTGGATTAGTCAGATCTGAAGTTGGGTCTTTATTAGTGGTTTTTACTTCCTGCTTTATTTTTGGGTAATCATGTTTTCTTTCTTCAAGTCACATCTTAAAAAAGATTTCCCTGATAGCTGCAATTCAGATATATGGCCGTCACATCAATATTCGTTCTAAACTAAAAGAGGGGAAAATAACGCTATGATGATTTTATTTATGAATTTCTTGTGATCATCATGGGGGCATATGCTGTCCATTATGCAAATGAGAGGCACAGCGTCTCAACTGTGCTACTGTGTGCCTCCGTACTGAAGATTAAAAACTCAATTTTGATCACGAATCAGATGTTTGCTCTCATGAGCTTCGGCTCTGTGGTTCTGCCGTTCCGCAGTGTGTGTCGGCGGCGTGCTGTCGGCCGTTGGGTTAGTCCTGTATTTGTTGTAAAATCACTTAAAAGTTTTTGGAAGTTACAAGCTCCTCGGCACAGTAGGAGAGGCTTCCTGATGGTTGCGGTTTGAGCTGAAGTTCTGCTTTCTGGTGCGGCGAGCACGGCTGTCCGGTAGAATAGGCACACCTGACGCCTCCAACATGGAAGCGAACATACGGATGAGAGGCGAAGAAATCAACACACACACAATTCCCTTTTGAGGGAAAAAATGTGTTTGATCTCTGATATCATGACCGGAGCGCTCCCCCAGTCTTATATTGCTTTTCCTGTGATGACTATTTGTTGTAAAAAAAAAGCGGCCCGGCGGAGTAAAACACGAGCTGCTGCTAAAATACATCACTTAAAAAGATTGTGGGGAAGAAATTATATCCGAGGAAAAGGGAACGTACGGCTACTGTGCTCTCTCTCGGTAGCGCACCTCTTCATTTCTCAGAATTGGATGTCGTATTTTTAGGGCGCGCCTGTGGAAAAAGGGGAGTTTTGTTTGTTCCACTGTTGCTCTTAACTACTTTGTGACGAGGAGAGTGTCCAATGTTCCTCCGAAGACCTTGACTGATGTGTTTCACACTTCCAACACAATGGACAGCCCGTCCTTGGAGGATTGTCAGAGCTACCCAGAGTTTGTACTGAGCTGAAATGATGCAGCGAGAGATGCTGTGTTTTTTTATTTCCGCCCAGGGCTTTCAGGTGCTGTAGCACACCCTGATTGCCACAGACAATATTTTCGGTGCTGTTTTTGACTGGAAACGGATCATTTTGCCGCTGATACACGTCACTGATGTTGTGCTAAGATGATGTCCGCTAGTTAATCATGTTATCAGGTCAGCCAACTATCTCTGTCTTATTGTAAACCGCTGTGATCTTAGCAGAAGCGAGTGTTAGTACTGGTTAGTAGTCGCATGTTAACATTAACATAGGTTAAAAGATTAACCTGCTGATTTAGTCGGCTAGCTAACGATGCCAAAACCAGCTGTTAGTTTAGGTCAACTGAGCCGACTCTCGAGCTACGACTCGCCAAATTCTCCTCTGGACGTCCCTGATGGCTCCAGATGTGTCTGTTAGATCTGTGATGAAACTGGAGAGCTAAATTGTTCTTTCAAGCTGAGCCACTACAAACAAAATATCAACTGTTTTAATTCAGACGTTTTATTTCACGGTGAGCTCCGCTGCGTGAGTGCGAGTGATTTCACAACCATACTGCGTTTTCTTCATTTGAATATCTATTATCTTTTAATTTAGTGCTGCCATTTTATACATATTTTTTTGCAGGATGGTTGTTGTAGCTCCCTGTGATCACGGATCAATGAAAAACATACCTGTGAGAAGAAAGCCTCAACATAAAAACACTGATTTGATGTTGTTTTGTTTTTACATTACTTGCATTAATCAGATGCAGTGAGCTATTAAGCCTGAATTCATACAGACTCTAATGTGTGAGCCTCGTTCAGACTCGGTATGTTTGTCATTTTCAAACAAAACACAGCCTTTCCTTCCCCACACAGGGACGGTGTCGCAAGTTCACTATTCTATTTGCCCTGTTTACTATTCCTCCCTGGATATCGTCCATCATTCGACATTGTAATGCACAGCTTTACAACCTCCCCGTCTCCCCGGAGATCTTCAGCGCCGGAGTCCACAACATCTGATTCCCTTTAACCCTTTTTTGCCATTCAGGCTGTAATTGTCACTCGCTCAAGGCTTTTAAAACCATCAAAAGCTTCTCTGTACTGGGTGCATGACAGTATATCTCGGCTCTCATCAGAAAACCGGGCTGCCAGAGAAACTGCCCTCCAAGAGCTAATCCAGCCCCCCGAGGTGCTGTTCCAACCAAACTAATTATTCTGTGTTACCACACCAGCTGGAATGCAGCCACTGCAGCTGGAAAACACGGGGCTGGAGTGAAACATTACAATGTGATCCCTATCTCTGACCTTCTTCCTCCTGTTCCCCCTGACGTAGATGACTTCCAATATTTCTCCCTCCCTTTGTCATAATAACCTTCCTCTGGAGCTCCACTTGTCGGTCCTTATATCTGATTGAGTTTCTCCGTTTGGTGACTTTGGTGTGTGCTGCAGCGTGCGAGATGGAGCCCGGCCGACAGCGGGGTGATGTCACGGAGCATCTTTCACCCCCTGAAGTCTTGACCGTCCAGAGGCCAGCAAATATATTGAGGAGTTTTCCACCGTGTGTGTGCTCTGCTCTCAGAGGAAATAGGCTCCCTGGGGCTCGGAGGCCTTCTCTTGATCCTGTGGTGATACCAAGGATTTACGGGGACTCTAGTGATTAGCCAGAGGGGAAATGGGAAAACAGGGCAATCGCTGCCAGCAGTCCTGCATCAGAGAAATATGGACAAACACACACACACACACACACACACATTCGCAGACACGTGCAGACACACAAGCTTGCACGCATGGAAACACAATGCAATCACACACATATTCTTATTGTAATGCAAAAGATGTATTTACCTCTGTTGATGAGAAACTCTAAAGGTTACGTAAACTGCTGTTTTGCCACTTTGTTTTTGTGAACTCAGCATATGAATATGCATCCCGTTCCAACCTTGGAAATCAGCATATCCCCACAAATCATACTTCCTTGATACTGAAAATGGCTGTAGCAATCCCACAAGTCCTGTGCAGCCTTGAAAATGAAAAAATGTAAGATACGTAATTCCAAAACATGAACTCGCTTCACGACTTATCCTTTGCACCGGCGTAAGCATATTCTGTAGTTATGGCTTTTTAAGTGAAGCAGGAGCAGCTGTAGCAGAGAGCTGGCATTTGGTTGATCATATCCCCCCCTCAGTATAAGAGCGAGGGGTTAAGCCGGGATCAGATAGGATGCTTTTTTCTCCCGCTCAGATGCAAAGTGCAGCTGTAAGCGTCGCTGGTAACAGAGAGCAGGAGCTCACAGGGCACGAGGAGCGTTGCATCATTCTCAGCAGTAAGTTTGACAACAACTTAGAAGATATCTGGGTTATCTAGCTTAGCTAGCAGACACGAAGTTACAAAGGGGATAACACTGTTGAGAATAAAATCTGTGAGCACATGACATCCTCCAACAGGGAGAAGAGAGTACAGAGAGTTTCATCATCTTGTTCGAGACCTAGATAGTGCCTGTTTCAAGGGCTATTTTTTGCATTAACATAAGTTGACCCTTGTTCAACGTTGAGCACCCAGGGGAGAGCCCCAAAACACCCACAACACACGGCACATGGTTTGGCTCGCTGCAACCAAACCACTGAAAACATGCAGGCGTGTTCAAAAGGCATCCCATGTGATCATGACCGTAGAGTCGTGCGTCCTGCGGTGTTATGTCCAGTCTCCTTAGTAATCATGGTCCCTAGGGTGGGCACCACTGGGTGGCTCCTGTCCTGTCCTGTCCGTTCTCTGTCCTGTGTAATGTCTGCCATGTACCAGGTGGCTATTTTCTTGTCAAGCCATCTGTATTTAGCAAAAGCAATCTTTTATTGGGTTACCACTGTTGTTTACTCATTTGGAAAAAAAAACATTGCAGCATTGCACGATGCATCAAACACAAAGGACACAGGACAGGACACCGTAGCCACTCACTGGTACAAGACCCTCATTACCCAGGACAGGCACTGCTGCGGCGTAGAGAGCCCGAGGTGTGAGAAAGTTAAAGCAGAGAGACAGAGAAAGATTAAATATACCAGGTCATACATGTTCCTCCTCTTCCACTCTCTTGTTAACTGGATTAAACCAAGTAACAGAACCTTACCGCCAGCAGGAAGTTCATTCATCCTCTTGCTAAGTTCTGCTGAGGCTCAACTGAGAAATGTTTTTGAAGGCGGATGTTTTTGGGTCGAAGCTGCCGATAGCCCGTGTTGTTGGGACAGGGTGACCCTCCCCACCTATTCAGAGGTAGGGTAACACTGGGATGCATTATTACCTTGAAATGAAGGAATTAAGTTACAAACGATGGTATTGAACAATTAAATGAATAAATATGAATATAAATAAAAATGTCATGACAGGTTTTTACCAGTTGTGATGTAGCTGTGGTCGGGGAGGAACCTCCGTCATGTAGAGATGGACAACACCGACTAGCCAATATCCGATATTTCACTAAAGGCCAACTGAGGAACTGGAATTAGAAGATGTTAAAGGAACCTTTCGGGTGGTATTTGATGTAGAACGTCATGGTAACACACACACATTCTGACTGAACGCGTTTGATTTGTTCAACTGTCTTTTATTTTATCCATTCTGTTTGATTCGTAATGTTCAGCGAGTCGAGTCAAACTCTCTCAGAAGTGGGATATCGTGGAATTCAGTTATGTTTCCAGTCATTCCAGTTCCAATTCACATTCCGTTTCCGTGGCGACGTTCACAGTCCGACCCCAACTGGAATTGAACTGGAATTTGCCACGCATTGATTCTCTGTTCAATCCATGCACGTCCCCCACCCTGTTCTCCACCAGTACCATTATTCCTTTTTGAAGTTTAAAAAAACCCTGCACAGTCCCTCTTATTAATCTTCAACTCCATTAATATTAGGTTCTACTGAAACCAATTACAAAGGCGGATTGGTGGATGTCTGGTCCTCCCAGCGGGCCTCCCACAGCTCGGCTCCTGCTGGACCCTCCTCGTACTGTACTTCTGGGGTTGCGAAAAGCAATTAAAGGCGCCACCTGTTTCTCCATCCCTTCTGCCTCCACTGTTGGGTAATTGGAAACCTCTGTCTATTGGCACCGGTGCACCGTACCACTACATCTGCAGCTGATCGCTCACACAGCTGCCCCCTTAAAGCTCTAGAATAACACCAAGCTCTAAACACTGAACTATGCAACCGTTTTGTTTTTTTTATGAGAAGAAAAATGAGAATGCCATAAACTGTATAATCACAAATTTAAATAAAAAAAGACATAATTAAAATAGTAATAATAATAAATCCCAATCCTAATAAATAACAACATAACAAAGAGACGTACATAACGTCACTCTGGCAGTGGACATACATCTGAATACATCACACAATCAGGTGATCACAGATGGTCCGACATCTGGGAGGGGTCACGCTTATGACCTCTATTATTGACCGTTCACAAAGTCCAGGTATCTCCCCCATTTCTGAGCATAATTCTCCACCTGCCTAACAGAATCAGAATCAGAATCAGAATGTCTTTATTGTCATTGCAGCAAGTACAACGAAATTGTACGGTACAGTCCTCGCTAAAGTGCCATTTAAAACAAAAAACATGATAAAAACAAGAATATATATATATATATATATACACATGCACATACATACACATTACATACATACATACGCATACACACACACACACATACACACACACATACACAACCATACATACACACATAAACACGTCCATACATACACATCCATATATATCTACATATCCATATCCACATATCTATATCTCTATATCTATATCTATATAACCATATCTATATCTATATATCTATATTTATGAGACGGAGGGACAATTTCTCACATGCGGCCGGCTACAGTCCCCCCAGTTGAACTATGCAACCGTTTACAGGCTCCTAACATTATGTGATGGGACTATGTGAAGACTTTATTCCAAAATGCTTCCCATGTGACAAAAAAAAGGACTCATAATTATTGCAGAAATGAGCGGAAAACGGATGTAAACCCAGAAATGTACATAACTTTTTTTTTTTAAATGGACGTAAAAACGATATTTCTTTCCAAAATGGATATAAAACATGTTAGAATGGAACCTCTCAAGTCGTGCCTTGGTTTAAAGGTTGTTGATAAAATGTGATATTTGAATATAAAGTGGAATATAGAGAGCGGAGCGGAGCGGAGTGAGGGTACAGTAGGAGCTGTTTGATCTGTGCTTCTGTGTCTGGGTAGCTGCTGTAACACGGGAGTCAAGACTAGTGAAAATGTGGCAGGCGTGTGTACAGGTTTCTCTAGGGTAAAAACATCGTAGAAATATATTTATAAAGTCATAATCTGTGACATTTTCATATAAATAAATGTTTGTTTTGCTACTCTCTATCACTACTGATGTAACACAGTAGTGATTCAAGCTGTATCTAGTTCATGAACGTTTTTACATTTGCTGTACTAAACACTCGTGTAGCAACAGAGGCGAGTTTGGAATAAACAGAAGAAGAAGAACCGGGTAGTTAGCATGAGCAGCGACAGCGCCACCTACAGAAACTCAAACTGCATCAACAGAAAACCCAAGCTCCGCCCACCCACACTGTTTGATTGACAGGTGATCTTTGGGAGGTGCAGAAACACCGTAGTAGCAAGCACGTAACACCAAAGACGTAGATAATATCAAAAAAGACCAAAAAAATGAAAGTGACTCCTAGTTGACTCGCTTCAGGTGTGACATTAGCTATTACACTGCCAAGTTTTTAATGAATTTGATGTGTTGCACTCGGCAGGCCAATTATCACAACCTCACTTTTATAATCATTACAGTGAAAGGTATGAGGCGTCCAACATTTAACACCTGCTAGCATTATGTCTTAATGGGTTTTCCATGCAAATGTACGTGTGTAATCATCAGAAATGTAATAAACAATTACGTTGGCCGTTCATAAGCATCAGCGTTGCCAGTCACTAAGGCTGAATGGAGCTGTGCGAGTCGTTTCTGGGGTTGTTTTATGGATTGCACATCACAGTGCAGAGCGACAGGAACATTAGAATTTGGAGGTGACACGCAGCATAAGTCTGGAGCCGGATTCAAACCCGCTGCATTACAAGTGCCCCGGTATCTGCTTTAGCCCGCTCATCCCCCCCCCCCGGGGACGCGTCGGGCCTGAACGGTAATCACTTCTTCGCCCGTATTACTCAACATTTACAAAGCTCCGGGAAGACGTATCATGTGTGCTCGTATTCATTTGTATAATATTGGTTTAATGTGTTTTTTAAAATTCAACAAGCCGCCGCCTCTCGCTGTATCATGTTAACAAGTGTTGCATAATGTCGAGCGCGCGCGTACGTTTGGAGGGAAGATTCATGCCTCCGTTGAACCGCGGCCATTAACTCGGAGGCTGTTAAAGGGGAGAGTAATCCGTCCTCGCTTAACTTCCAAGTCAAGAGGAAGCGGAGAATGTGTAAGTGTGAGGTAAAAAAACCCATTAAAGACAAACACCCAGACGTCCTCGCATTCTTAATTTCAATTCCTCGTGTCAAGCGGTAGAAACCGTCATCCTGAATACACGACTCCCCCCCCGACTACACGATCTCGTTAGCCGGTATCATCCTGCACGTCCGGGAGGATACACAAAATTTTAAGTGACCTCATAATCTGATGAATTATACGAGATCATGACTTAGAATCTTACTGATGTACAGGTCAGCAAATCTTCTTTACACTGATATTACCCCAAATGTCACCCCCTGAAGAGTTCACACTTCCATTAACCTTTTCACCGGACACACTTTAGGCCTCATTAACATTTCCAGCCCTCCGCGAAAAAAGAGCAAAAACGTTGCAGCTTTTCACACACTCGCCAACACCGGCGGATTTAAGCAAGTACAGTTACCCGACCGACCGTGAAATTGAGCACTTACTAGGTCTCACTGGTGACAGAGCAAAATCAAGGTAGAATTTATGTGGCTGTTAGTGCATGTTGGAGAATCTTATTGTCTGGACTTGGGAGATTGGAATGAAATATTCATCGCCTAAACATATTGGTTTTTCCTGGAGGCTTCTTGGCAAAGACGTCGTCCGGGACGGGGGTCTCTCTCTCTCTCGTGTTGGCGCCGCCGTGATGTACCTGTGAATATATAATCGCATTCATTTCCTCATGCAGTGACAAATACTGTTCAATACTTTACGACGCTCCCGTTTTCGGGGGTGGGGGGTGGGGAATCATCCGTCAGCGGCGGTCCCCGTTCTCGCGTACGGCTTTATGTAAAAAAAAAAAAAACGAGGGAATGTAGTTCAGTCGCGTCAGGATGAGTAAAATGATCTCTTCCAGGGGCCGTTATCAGCTTCAACACTGTCCACAATTTATGCGTCCTATACTCTAATCAATGTTGACCCATCTAAAATTGACTTTTCATGCACTTTGGCTCTCTCAACGGGGACCGTTTCATTCCTCTCTTCGATTCTTCTCAGCGGGCTTCCATTATGAATCTAATAAGATGCGGAGGAACCGTATAGTCTTCTAAGAGTATGTCAAGCTTCATTCATGATATGCAAGACTGGTAGCCCCCTAAGCTACACTGTTAGCTGCTCTCCGGGTTCTTGGGACCCCCCACAGTTCGGCAAAACCACACTGCAATCAGCCGGCTGGTCCCCCGGCGTCCACCTCAGTGTAACACCAGCAGCGTCTGATGTATCTGACCGCACGGGAAGGCACAACAGAGCCGGGCGGGGTCAGAGGGACCGAAGCAAAGAGGCGCTAACTACATCACCAGTTAAAACTTTGGACACACCTGATTTAACGTTCTGTGTTTCTCATTCTCTTAAAGCCGTTTTGATCTAAAAGGCTTCTGCTTAAATGCATGAAATGTGTTTCTCAGACAAATATGAATAGTGAAGTTGATCCTGCGTATGAATTTCTTTCCAAAGCCTTTTGTCTTTCCGTCAAGGCAAAGGGGCGGCTACTTTAAACAATCTGTAAGATAGATTTGATTTGTTTAAAGCTTTTTTGGTCGCTGCATGATTCCATTTGTGTTATTTCATAGTGTTGGATGTCTTTGCTGTTATTCTAAAATGTGGAGAATAATAAAAAATAGTAGTGGAATAATAAAAATGTGGTGTGTCCAAACTTTTGACTGGTAGTGTGTGTTCACGCTACAGGTGGAAGTGACCCAAATCAATTCTGATTAGGGCCACGTGCGTATGTCGTTATTCATATTCCTAAAAATTGTAGCTGATATTTGGGGGCATTGATTCTGTTTTAGAAGTGGTCGGGACATTTACCGTGTTTACATTATGTGGTATGACTTGTGGCATCATTCTCTAGTGTTGAAGATCATTTTAGGGATCCAAGCAGGAGGAGCAGTGTGAGCAGGGGAAGAGGGTCAGTGACGAGGTAACGGCGTATACGACGAGTCAAGTCAAGTTTGTTTCTAAAGCCCTTCATCACAAGCATGTTTCAAAGGACTTTACGTAAAACGAGCCTTCCTAGATCGAACTAATCAATCACAGAAGAAAAATCACGTAATACAAAACGAAGCACAAGACGTAAAATAACACGTTTTCAGTCGTTTTCAGTGCAGTAACGACATGCACAGACCTTCACGGCAGGAACACTCGCTCGCCCCCGGATCCTAAAGCGCTCGTCCCTGTGAGCCCGCAGACTGAGGAAGGCCAGAGGGGCTGAGGCGTCTGTGAACGTCTTCCCTGTGTCGAAATAGTAAGTAAGCCTGAATGTTGTTCTTCTGAGTGCAGACCAAAGTCTTTTTTTCAAATGAGTAAACAACAGTGGTAATCCAATAAAAGTTTGCTTTTGCTAAATGCATATACAGATGGCTTGATAAGAAAATAGCCACCTGGTACATGGCACACATTACACAGGACAGAGAATGGACAGGACAGGACAGTAGCCACCCAGTGGTGCCCACCCTAGGGACCATGATTACTAAGGAAACTGGACATAACACTGCAGGACATTGACGTTCCTTCTGGTTCCAAATTAGTTTTCCTCCTACAAACATTGGGAAAGAGCGGTGTTAAATATTAGGTCTTTAGGAGTTCATTCAGAATTAATAAGAAGATTGGAGGCGTTGACAGTTGGGAGCCTCCGTCATATCAGAAGTGGCTGATATCGGATGTTCAATAAAAGGCCAATATTGGTGCAATATATCAAAACCAATTTATCAGTCTAACCCTGATTACAGGCTGACAGAAATGATCCTGACAGCTCCCTTTGCTTTTACCCTTTTCACTATGCTGAACATGACATCACATTACAGCGTATGCATCGTTTCCCAGCTGCCGGTGGTGCTGTGATCCGCCTGATGATGACTGAGGCGCGCGGGGGGTCGCGGACTGTGACCGCGGACTGTTACCT
>OMOV01109254.1:2566-13545 GCA_900312565.1 Beryx splendens | reverse complement strand
CCACCCTTTCCACCAGCAGAGGCTTTGCACCTTCTCTCCAAAAGCTCCGAGCTGAAGGCTGGACATTGTGGAGGCAAGCTGCCAAAGACAGGCAGTGTGTGTTTTTTTAGCGAGGCAGTCATTCCTCTGACACCTCGGTCAGAGTGCAGTTTCTACAGCTGGTTAAACACAGCTTGGGGTAAGCCGAAACAACGTGCCGTTTACACTGAGCCTCATGCCATCTGACCCCTGCGGACATCCGCTTTTACCACCAGCCTCTACTTACTCGAACTGGCATGAAGCGTCGACCAAAGGATGATGGCTTGAAAAATATAGCTTTATTCCCCAAGAATCACCGAACTACAAGACTGCTTAAGGTGGAGCGAGAGAGAGGATGTCTTGAAAGAACAAGTTCTGTTGTATTTGGTCCTCTTGTGTCATCTGTAATATTGTGATAGGTTTTTGTTTCTACAAGAATTTCTGCACCAGCGTCTCTCTCTGTATAAGGCTTCATTCCAGCTAGTCAGGATTTGTTGCATAGCTGAGGTTTTCTTGAAAAAGCCTCCAATGCGATATCATGACTAAGACGTTTTGAGAACATTGCCACTGGCCTTCTAACTGGCTGCTTTTCTTGGATTTCCCACAGTTATGTTTGGCTTGTTTAGTCAAACCAATATGTTTTGTTTTTTTGATAGTATTTATAAAGTCACTTTATGCTGTACATGCATTATTTTACAGTACTCCTAAATTTGAATCAGTTAAATTATAGATCTTATAATCTACAGAGAAACTAACACACAGGACCTCACACACAGTGCAATGGGACAATGCCACAGTAACAGATGTTCTTGTATACCTGAACAGTGGACTATACATTTATCCTAAAGTTCGAACTGTTCAGGTGATTTCAAACAGCGAAAGCACGCAGCTCTGATACTCTGGTGAAAAGCGACCTGAGGGGCTTCGAGTGAAAAATCAAGAAAAAATACGGCAAATATTCCGCTTTACAAAGGTGATACTGTTCTCTCACTGACACTGCCAACATGGTGCCCCATATCGAGATGGAAGATAAGCATTCTGAAGGAGCGGGGAGCTGGCGGTGGTGTGTGTGAGTGTGTCTATGTCTGTATAGTTGTGTGCTCATGCAAGTGTGTGTGTGTGTGTGTTGGTGAGGCAGACATGAGGAAAACTTGGCTCCACTGACCTACCACACAAAACTATTTGGCCTTTGGCTCTCTGCAGCCTTGGACCTGCCAGCTTGTACGGGCACGGAGAAAAAAGACCCTTATCAGTGACCCCACTCCGGTCCCATGTTGACTTATATGGGCACACACTCTGGAGCTTTGAATAATTGGTCCAGACCCACCCCAAACAAACTTTGATGGTGCAGGGAAAAACTTGAAATCCCCATGTCATTGTGCCAAAGAGATAAATGAAGATTCCCACACACAGTTTTCAACTCTGCTCTTTCCTTATTTGTCAAGGTTTTGGTAAAGGAAAATATTTTTGGAGCGTAGAATGAAATGCAAGGAGTGGAGCATGAATGAAAGGCTTACAGTTGGCAGAGAAATACAGTTTTCCTGAATTGCCCTTGGTAATATAGCAATATTAAGTGCGTAGTCTGCACCAAGGATATCATAAAAACTCAGCTGAAACTAGAAACCCCACCGAGCATTTTTGTAAACAAAACAAATATATAATGATGGAGTAAAATAATGAAACGATGTTAAGCCAGTTCTACATTGACCTATAATGACCCCCTCTTCCTTGGCACCACAATTAAACTGTTGTCATTATAAGTCATTATATGCTCCTCTTCCACGGTCCGCTGAGGTTGCACTTACAGGACCTCTAACCTCTTGTGAAACCTACAGCAGCGCTGCCATTAAACCCCCGGCGCAGTCAGCCAGTCTTTCCTGGCATGAGATCGACTTTTTTTCCATGACATACCCAGAATTAAGCAGACATGGGAGAAGTCAACAAAGTCAAATTCATAAGGAAGAAAAATAGTGAAATTATGTCTATTTAGGGAGACAAATATTACACAAATTGATTTTTAAAAGATTGATAGTTGTCTTTAGTTTAAGGATTTTTCATGTTTAATTTGATTGAGCTCACTTTACAAGAACTGACAGCATGAGCTGTTTTCCCTTTGTGTGTCCCGTAGCTCAGTGTGGTGCATATTAATATTTCAGTACACTGTGTGACTTCAGCTTCACATCTTCTGAAAACTGTTTGCATTTGCGCTTACAGTACAGCACACTAAACACTCAGGGAGATGAAACTGCAACACACCCTTCTTTTCGCAGAAGAGAAAGTTGATCAAAGAGCTTATTTACAAAGGAGTCAGTGTGTTTCAGTGAGAGGTTTCCACTGTATACATTTCCATACATTAAGTGGACAGTAGTCTGTAAGACCACCGGCCGAGCAGAAGCTGTCCGCCTCAGTGAGAAAAGAGTCGACCCCGCTCCCCATGCTGAATGTTGGAAGAAACACAAGAATGCACTCTGCTTACTGCTCAGCCCCCTTTACCTCAATCCAGACCTCACTTTACCTGTCACACATAAGGCTCCCCTTGTATATGTGTGTGTGTGCGTGTTTGTGTAAGAGGTCATCTCTCCCTCTCTGGTCTGTCCGTGTGTGTTTGTATGTGTATGTGAGAGAGAGGGAGAGAAACGGAGTCCTTTTTAAAGCTGCAGTAAGCAAAATTTTTATGTAAAAATACGCTGCACATTTGCCTAATTTCCCCAAATAAAATTCTGGTATTAGGTGTGGTCACTGGCGGGAAATCTGCTTGGCTTGCAGAAAATGACAACATTTAAAAGCCAAATACAAACCATCTCCTAAACAGCAGTGAGTGATTGCTCCAGAGAAAACTGGATTTCACCACCTCCACCCGACTCTAACACACCAGACACACAAGAAGAAAAAATGTAGGTCCAAGGATTGTGCCGTTTACTGATGTCACGCTGCATGATTTCTGGGTTTTGAAGTTGCAAAATTCAAACAGGTGCTGTAATTGGGGCCTGCCAACATGTAAAGTTGCCTAATGCAGCTTTAATTGCCTATGCATGAGGAGTCCATCAAGGAGAAACCAAGTACTGATCCTATACAGGCCCGCGGCGCATGTGTTGATGTGATCACCGCTATTTTTTCCAAAACAAATATAGGAACGGGTTCATTTGCCAACAGATGGTGACGAATCCGTCCGTCCAGAAAAAATTCAACCGGGTTGAACCCTCTTTCCATCAAAACCTCTTTTTTTTTAAGTCTATGAGTCTATATAACAGCTCTTATTGAGAATGAATTGAAGTGAATGGAAACGGACAGACGTAATGGATCAGTGTTGACGCGGCTAACGTCACTTAAATACCACAGGTAATAACATTTGTCCTACCTGTTGTTAAAGTTTGTCGGGCAGCAGAAAACGTGAATGTCTGTAAATTAACGGCGGAGAGTGTGGCTTAGCGTGCGGAAGCAATGGTCAGATAGCGGTTAAAGGACCTATTCCACCAACGTCACTTAAATACCGCAGGTAATAACGTTACCTGCCGTTAAGGTTTGCAGGACAGCAGAAGATGTGGATGTCTGTAAATTGGCAGACTGACTGACTGACCTGAACTACCCTCGGCTGCGGGAGATAAAGGGAGATAAATAGGACAAGAGGGAATGAAGAAGAAAGAGTGAAGCCTCTTTCTATGTGCAGGCATTTTTGTACGTGGAGATCGGTGGGTTTTTGGGTACATGCACGTGTGTATTTGCCTACTACAGCATAAGATTACAGTACAGTGAGAGTCGCTCCATACTGCATCCATCTTGCATTAATACTGCTCATACTGCCTTGCTGTGAGTACAGCACCTGAAGTTCTGTACTGTGGTGCAGTCTGTGTCGTAGTGAAGTTATTTGGCTTTTGTCTACCACAACCAAATCAGCATATTCTCTCATATTCCTCTCAAAGGACAAATCAATTCTTTTATTATCTGATCTGAACAAAATAAAAATGTTCCAAGGAATTCCTCACAGACTTCTGGGATGCTACATCTGCATGTTGTTAATAAATCACACCTTTTTTCGTTTGGGGCCTTGGTTTATGGTTTCACTGCAGTTGGCATGAATAAGGATGACACAATATGTTCTACCTAGTTTTGTGACTTGCGGTGGGTACAGCTCACTGTGGTGTCATTTCTCAGAGGAGAACTTGGAAGAATTGGAAGTTGGATGAGTTTCAGTTGTTTAACAAAAACACAAGGAGGTGTGCCTGTTTGGACTTCAGCTGCATGAGAGGTTTTCACTTAATTCCAAGGCTGCGTCTAATGAATTAATGAGTCAACTGCAACAGAGTTGAAGAAACTCTCAGAAACGACACCCTATGACACCCTTTGGCCAATTCAAATGGGTGAATTTCAAAAGTGTGGCTGTCTGTTGTGCTGGCAGACACATTGAGTAAGAGCAGAGACTCACCCTGAGGAATGCTCCTTTCCATGATGCTCTCAACACAAGCAAACCACAGGCTAAGGAAGACTAAGTAGGCATAGTGTTGCCATTGTGGACAACAAAAACAACTCCAGTTTTTGTTTTCATGACAGATTTATGTGGTCATGTATGGGTAGAATATATTTGATAAACCTATGGCTAATGAAACCCATGATACATTTTCAAAAATGCGCTGTTGTCAGTCTGACAATACGCTTTGTTCCTCCCAAATTCCTCAAAACTTGACTTCTGAAGATGCTGAAAGCACTTTTCTGTGTTGTGACCAAAACTACAAAGCTGCTGAACAGTGGCTCTCGATCCTACTCATCATTTCGTCTCAATTATTATTTCCACTGGTTAGCCTATACTGTGGAATTTCCCTGGAAGCATTTAATGTCCAGCATTTGCTTCCCTCTAACTAATTAGCTAATTGTATTTTCAGTTGTTTTTTTTCCGCTGTGGAAAGTAACGGCTCGTGCCGGTGTAATCATACCTCAGCACAAGCTGAAGTAGCCTCAGCAGAGCCAAAGGCTACATGCAGGGGTTAATTGGGGACATGGATAGAGTTTGGTTGAGTCACTCTTGGCTCTGAGACTTCACAGAACAGCGTCAGTGTGCCAAGAGCACAACGCTTACTCTGGTGTCATGGAAAACTGATTTCTCATGAAATCCTGCAGATAGAATTTGGACGTGATTGGTGGCTGGGTTTTTGTTGAAGCTAAATTAATGCAGGCAGGATTTCTCTTCCTCTAACGACTGCACATCGCTGTGGTTCATGCTCCCGGCAGCTGCACCCAGCATCAAAACTGCTGTTTATATAAGCAACCGTTGGGAATGGATGTAGAGCACACCTCCTCAACATCCACTCTGATAAATGTGGCGTGGAACAATGGAAACAGACTCTGGACTGTTCTGGTGTAACTTGAGCTGATTTCTTACCACATTTCTAAAGTTTCAAAAGTTCCCAAATGTCATGACCGCATAAATTTTCATCATGAAAATACCCGAAAACTCCTTTGTGGCCTCTGCTGCTGCTTCTGGTAGAGACTGATTGGCTCTTAAAATTGTCAGCATAATAACTTTAAAAAAAAAAAATTGCGATTGCCCTGATAAACGTGGTCAAATGGAGGCTGTTGATAGTTGAGCAAGAGGAGAGAGAGAGAGAGAGGGAGAAAGAAAGAGAGAGAGAGAGAGCTATCCAAATATGAATTAAAATACCTGTGGAAATATAGTTGGCTGTGCTCCAGCAGGGAGGATGGCGAGGATTGAAACGTCTTATTCAGATTCCTGTAAACCATCTGGTTCATCTCATCATAAGCAGTTGAAATTTAAATGGCCGTAAAAGCTGTCTCCATTTTACTGACTAATCGGCTGTGCAGCGTTGTGTCGATGCCCCGTTGCAGTGCTATTAGAGCAAGGACCACTCATGTTGACTTTACTGTGGAAAAATATCCTCCGGCTTTATAAGGACGGCCGGAGCCAAGCGCTTGAAGTCAAAGTGTAACGTTATGGCCAGATAGAAACAGAAACAGATTTTTATTCTGTAAGTTATTCTACGTTACAATCTTGCATATATGTTGGAGTCTTCTGAGAAAGTTTCTTGAGTCACAAATCATGCTTTTTTTGTAAGACTGACTGAGCTCGATGACCAAAACCGGCATTTTTTTGGATTAGACCAAATTGAGGACAAGGTCCCGAAAGAAGAAGGCAACTTCGCACTTTGGCGCCCCAAGTGGCAGCGAGAGATAACTGTTTGTTGAATTTGTCAAAATTTGAATTATTTCATTACCCAGAACTTGTGTAACAGGATGTCGGTAAACTGCACACTCCGTGGACCTAAATTTCATCTTCTTTGTGTCTGGCATGGGCGGAGATGGTGAAAAAGAAAAACACTTTTTGTAGCAGGTTCGATGTTTTGTATGTCGCTCTAAAGTTTTGATCCATCACTTTGTGTATGCTGAGAAGATTTCCCGCCAATGACCATGCCTGACACTGAATTTGGGCAAATACGCCGAATTTACAGTGTCTCAGTTGGGATGGGACACTGTGTGATTTAGGCTGATAGGTATTTTTACATAAAGATGTTGCCTAGTGCAGCTTTATTTGTCTCTGTGTGTGGCTCAGATGGCTCACATGTTGGAGTGAAGTGCTTGCAACACCATGTAATCTGTTTTTCCACTGGGATCAATAAATGGATGCAATCAACCACAAAACCTTCTGTTTTGGATAAAATATTGCATCAAATTGAAGAAATCTGGTAGCTTACTGACTTTTAATCATTTCAACTGACTTTCTACACATATGGTTCTAGGCCTCTCATCCCTATGTGAGCATGAATGCCTCATTCCTAACATTCATGAGCCTGACATCCCCGGGTGAACATTACCGTCTCGTTCCTAAGATACATGTAGGAGTGATATCACATTCTCAAGATACATACATGATTATCCCTTTGTGAGCGTATCTATCTGTCTATCTAGCTATCCCATTCCTAGGATTCGTTAGTGTCACATACCTACTGGAACATGACCATCACATTCCTCACTGGACATGAAGAAGAATCTGTTTCCCCTCCTGTAGCTTTGACGGTGACAAAAATATACACTGTCCCGAAAGACAGCAAAGGTGCTTTTTTTGAGGCTGTCAAGCAGTAAAATACATCGTCATCCCTTTAGCGGTTGTGCTGTGTTTCCTCATATGCTAACACAGACAAGCTTAATCTCTCCCGACAGACATTCATACAGGTGAGGGAAAAAAAAGAAGTGACGTTGTGTCTGAGATCAACCTGAACGAGTCCCATTCATCCCTGAGCTAAGTGCTGGGAGCCTTTGATCAAGGTGAGAGCGTTAGCAGTTAGCGCTCCTCTCCTCGGCTAATGACTGTGTTGACTCGCCGCTAACAGACTGGCTTTGTGCTCCATGGGGGGCCCTCTAGCGTCACCTGGTCTCACACACACACACACACACATACTGTACATAATGCCTCGCATACACAGACATGCTCACACATACTTACACACCGACAAACACACACACACACACAGGCACAGGCTGTGTGGCCTCCTCAATTTAACTAGCACTTCCTGCTTCTCACAGCCACAGGTGGCTGACATCACCTCTGCCTGTCAATCAAACACTCTGCTTTTGAATGACCTTTAAAAGAACCTATAGGAAGAGGAGATGGAGTCTTCTTTTTGTTTGAAGGTCTACCTAAAGGAGGAACAATGGAAAGGCCATTTGGAGACCCGACAGAAGTGAAGCTAGCAGTAGAACAGAACAGAATAGAATGAAACTCTCTATTTGAATCAGTGTCCGGTTTATTTTAGCTCTGTACCGTACACAGATGTGAGGAGGACCTCTGCTTATCTACTTTAAGCTTTTAAGAATAAGACTGCCGGTCCATATCAACTTTTCCCTGACTTAAAGCACACATAGGAGTTCAGCAAGAGTCAACTTCTAATGTTAGCTGCCTCGGTGATCCGCTCAAAGTTTGGTCCTGTAAGTCGGTATCAAGAGAAATCAAGTGGTGTCTGTTGATCTGGTTCAAAGGCCTCTGGGAATAGACAAAGGTTAACATGATTACCCACAGTGAAACGGGGCCTTGGAGAGAGAGGGAGTAGTGTGTTCGTAACATGTGGTGTGACCGCAGCCACAGAGGCTTTGCTGTGCAACAATGAGGTTTTGTGTCTTTATATGCTTGGATAACGTTTATGATCCGTTTGCACTGAAACAAGTGTTTGTGTGTGTGAATGCAGTGTGCTTGAGCGCGCACACGTGTGGTGCATAAGTGTGTGTCTACGTACGTGTGCTGGTGTGGATTTATACGTGCTTGAGGTTTGATTAGATTCCAGACTCACAGTGCCTCATTAGATGTGACAGGTCATTAGAGACGGCTGTGGACTGACTGACTGACGGATGGATGATTTTGGCCGGCAGCACTTAAACCTGTCCAATGGCCGATCCATCATCACTGCTTTATTATGACCCTTCAGTCTGAGACTATAGTGTCTATAGTTCTTTCTTTCTTTCTTTCTTTCTTTCTTTCAGTAGGAATAGTATTCGTCCCTGCAGTGTGAGTCTGGCCTGTAAATTGGAGCCAAACACACAAGATTTACATCCCAGCCCAAGCAGAAGAACATAACTTTTTGTGAGGCCAAACCGGCCTGAAATTGCCAGTGAAACTCTGGCTAACAACAGTATTTCTTTAATAATATCTTGAACCGAAGCCAGACCTACACCAGAGCGATTCATTTTGCCTGAATTGGTTATTTTAAGTGTCACTGGAGCTTGTGCTCTCCTAATCTGTCAAAAGTATTCCAAACTCCTGTACTTACTAACAGTTTACAATCACCTCTTCCATTGTATAATTCCACTAAGAAGTACGCTTTGTATCCACACCTTCTTGCTATTAGTCTGTCCAGCATGCAAGCATGGGTACGCATGTAAATGTGTGCGTATGTGCACCAATATGTGTGTGTGCTCTTGATTAAATCTGCCTCCTCACTTAAAACGAAAGCTATAGTGTGGAACTTTTACATATAAATTAATGTCTGTTACATTCGAGCCCTGCCAAACAAATTCACCGCCAGGTAAATGTCTCCATATTTCACAGTAAACAGAGTTTTTAAATCTCATGTCGGAGGCGACATTCCCACGCTGGCCGTTTGAATGTAGCCGGCTAACTTCCGGTTAGCCCTCTGCTAACTGGAATGGGGATCAAATAATTCAATCGTGTGACTCTTCTAGACTTTCCAAATGTTATCAGACAGAATGGATCAAGTTCTGATAGTGAAACGAGTCATTTCGCGGGGGTTGTGTGACGCTCAAAGCAATGTATCCACTGTTTTACAGGTGCAACAGTAGCGACGAGCTAGACTACAGCGGAGCCTATGACAAATGCTGCATTCACGTGCTCCTCGGATGTTCCCTTTTCCCGAGTTGGGAAGTCGTTCTTCCGACTTCGGTGTGTTCATGAGCCTTTAAGTCGTAATGTGGAAACAACACGGACGCTACAAAGAAGATGTGTTGTATTTTATTGCTCAGAGCGTTAAAACAACACGTCGATAGCTGTTTCCAGTTTTTGCTTGACAACGAAGAGCAAAGGAAACGGTCGGGAACTCATTATTCCGACACCACATGTGCATTAAGCACGTACTCTCACTGCCAGAGAGGGGAGACAAACATTCCGCACTATAGCTTTAACAGACGATCTTTTTCAAAAACAGTGACGCACAAAGAGTTTTGCCCTCAGCTGTCTGTCCTGGCTGTTCTCTTTAACCCGTTATTATGTACATTATTTCAGTTGTGCAGTGCATGCTGCAGTGTTCGATTTCACCCAACATTTTCTTCATTACCTACACTGAATTGTACTCTGAATTTACTACTTGAACTGCCTAACCCTCAGTGAAATGAGCTGCCAAGTGCATTGTTAATGGAATAGATATGCAGACCGAGTTTTGCTGTATGTTCAGATGGGAACAATAAGGATTATACAGTCTGGATACCGTCCTCTGACAACGGACCAGCGGTTATATCATAACTGCATCGTGGCGTCTCCTGTGGAAACAGTCGTCCTGCTGTCAGCTCGGTTTACAAAGTGTCTAAGACATGTTGTCACTCTGAAATACATCGTCTGAGGTTTTGAGACAGGTGCTGACAGTGTGTAACAGCTAAACAAGTTATACGTATATTTTTACATACATATATTATATACATATATTTCAAGGGTGTCAACAAATGTTTGGAGTAAAATACACTGAATTATGACAGATCAAGAAAGCTCCTAAAAAGGGTCATTCATGATAAACCCTTGATTTAGACGGACTAAATTGAGTTTTATTACAAAACGCTATGCATTATGGGAAAAAGTCCAATCTCTGAAATGTGGAGGATCCACTGTGGAAACGTGACATCAACCAAGGACTTAAGTTTCCTACGCTCCTTAAATATCCTTTAATAAATGCCATAACTTGACTACATATTTTCAGTCATTTTGTAAGAAGGGTCACTTTTTTGCAACGGGGTGAGATCTCATTTTGGAACGACATTCCTCGTATCTTGCAAGTGGTGCTTAAGTAAGGGCAGAGTGTTGCAGTTTCAGCTATTCATAACAATCTGGATTTTTCCATAACAATGCGTCGCTCCGGGACGTTCGCAGTCAGGGACACACACACACACACACAGTCAGACAGTCACACACACTCCTTAAACACAATGACCCGTTTAAGAGGGCCTTAAGAGACTGGCGTTCATTTGGATAGAGAACAGGCATGCAAAACACTCGATGTCCTGTAAACACACACACTGACGGAAACACGCATATACACATTCAAACACACACACAACTATAGTGAACTGTAGATATGCACACACACACATACACACGCACACAGTCCAGTCATTCCCGGTGATGATGATGCCATTCACTCGTATGTTTAATCAGTGCCATATGCAGTGGGAGCCAACTCTAACCTCCCTCCCTCCCTATCACACTCCTCACAACACACACACACACACACTAACCTAAT
>OMOV01109187.1:0-10273 GCA_900312565.1 Beryx splendens | reverse complement strand
TTTCATTGCACGCATCTGTGGTGTTTGGTTGGCATCACGCATCATCGGGGTAGTGACATTTAGTTATGTCAGAATACAATTAAACGTTGTTGTAGTTGGTTTTCTGTCATAACCTGGCCCATTTTATATCTCTTTTTGTCTGTAGCTATGGCAGCAATTAGAAAAAAGCTGGTCATAGTGGGAGATGGAGCCTGTGGGAAGACCTGCCTACTCATTGTGTTCAGTAAGGACCAGTTTCCAGAAGTCTACGTCCCCACGGTCTTCGAGAACTACGTTGCTGACATTGAGGTTGATAGCAAACAGGTATGAAATATTTCTTAATTATTTTTTTTGTCTCAAATGTCAGGATGATCTTTGTTTAACCTGGCATCATGTGAGCACTACAGCAGATGGTGTGTTGTGTCTGTTCCCTCTCCCTTTCACAGACAAGGAGGTGATATTTTAACAAATTGATCATAACCATCAAAGAATGTCACACATACCACCAATAATGATGACAGTGTTGCCAAAATATGTAGAAAGATTGATGTGATGTATTGATGTGTTGAGTGTCACCAAAAAAAGCTTACTTACCTTGAGTATCTTTGAGTGTCTTAACATGCAACAGCTCATATCCAAAATCAGTTCTTACTTTGGATAAACTGTGAAATTGTTAATGTTCATGGAAGCTGTGGTTGGGTAGACAGTGGAAGCCAAGACTAAACAGGATTAGACACCTCGGTGTCTCGGCTAATATAAGTAAATCTCAGGTATCGTTTTCTGTGAAATGGCTAATCCGGGTCATTGTAAACCAAATCAGGTTTTGACATGCATCAAATCAAAACTGGAATACTTGAGTAATACTAAATAATAACAGGATGTCGGCGTGTAGGCTCATTGCCTCTGTATCGTTGTGCCTTTATAGGCCAGACACACTGTAAACATGGTTTGGCTTCACGTGCCGGCTGCTAATCTGTGAACTCTTGTGGCAGGTTGAGCTGGCTCTTTGGGATACAGCAGGTCAAGAGGACTACGACAGACTGCGCCCGCTCTCTTATCCAGATACTGATGTCATTCTGATGTGCTTCTCCATTGACAGCCCTGACAGTCTTGGTAAGCAAACATAGAGTTCTGTTCATGTGAGGTTTGGAGTACCTTTTCTTTAAAGGTATACTTCAGTTTTATTTGTGTGTCTACTAAGGTTTTGTGGAACAGACGGTTCATAGAATCCAAAGGAAACATCTTTCATATTTTGTTTCAATAAGATGGGCGTCTGGCAAAGTAACATACCAGAATATCTAAGAAACAGACAGGTAAATTGGAGATTTAATAATAGTTCCTGATAATGTAAAGTAAGAAACCGAAACCAAACACAATCGACATAGCACAGCACAGGTACCCTTCTGGTGATCTTATCCCACCATGTGCCTCCATCCACTAACCCCCGTACATCACAAGTACACACATGTACCAAGGCCTTAATCCTGAGAAGAAATGTGTGAGGAATCAATACAAAGAGCTTCATCTAAAAGCCATTTTTCTGTCTGGGATAAAACATTTCCTGCTCTGCTCACATTCATTCATTAAGTCCAGATCACCACATCTTATAAAACGCAGTTACCCTGCAACTCTCTCCCTGCTGTGACTGATATTTGCCTGTCCTCCTCTTGTTTAGAGAACATCCCAGAGAAGTGGACTCCCGAGGTCAAACACTTCTGCCCCAACGTTCCCATCATTCTAGTGGGAAATAAAAAGGACCTGCGCAACGACGAGCACACCCGCAGGGAGCTTGCCAAGATGAAGCAGGTAAAATTTGCTCAAGGCGCGCACACAAATACAGTCTTCTAGTGATAAATGCATGTTCCCTAAAACATCCCTTGACCTTTTCCGTAGGAACCTGTGAAACCAGAGGAGGGACGTGACATGGCAAACAGGATCAGTGCCTTTGGATACATGGAGTGCTCTGCAAAAACAAAGGATGGTGTGAGGGAAGTTTTTGAGATGGCTACCAGGGCCGCACTACAGGCCCGGCGGGGAAAGAAGAGCAATAAATGTCTCCTACTGTAAATGGAGGCACGAGGACTGCTTCCTACGGGAGGGGGGGAGAGGAAGGAATATTAGGTCAAACCTACCCCCAAACACACCCTCACAAAAGACTGTTCTCCCCAGTTTTTACTAAAGGTGTAATGCTTTTACTTTTCTGTCTTAAGCAAAGTAGTCAGGTTTTGTCAGTATTCAATTTTGAGGTTATGGAAATGCTTTTTTTGTACTTTTAACATGAGTAAATCTGCCATAATGAAACCTTTATCAACATGTACTATGTAATCAAGGAGGTCAGCCAGGGGACCTATTGTGTCGTACCTGCCAACTACAGTAAGTGCTTAAGCCCTGCCTGCTGATCTGAGGAATGTTTCCACAGCCAACTAGGGCGAGGTACCTATACACTGTGACCCATAGTCCTTTAATTATTTCAAGAAACAGTTGTGCACATGAAGTCAAAAATTGTTTGTGTGCTTCATATAGAGATCCTCTGTGCATTATGATCACATGCACGACATGAGAAGACTGGAAACGCATTTTGTTAAAACACAAATGGAAACTTAGTGTTTTTGTGTAATAAATTACTTTGTAAGAATCTTGAGATAATGTGCATCACTTGTACGATGAGGACTGAATGACCTTTGACCCAGTGAATAATATCCCTGCTTGGATGCAAGAGACAGTTCTGTTAACGGTTGAAGGAGGGCAGAGGAAACCTGTGTCTCTCAGAAAGATGAAGCAAAAGTAAGGTAGGTCTTCTCCTCTTACACACAAAACAAGTATTTTATTTCAATATACAATGCATACAAACTGATACAACAAAATTGCAAAGATCCCCAGTTTTTCTTTGGTGTTTGGCAATATTGGGCCTTATTTATCAAGAAAAATGAAGAAGCACTGTGACATTACCAAGTTATTCAGGCTTTAGCCTTAAAATATATTGAGATGGGCAATTTTACTTGAATATTAGTAAGATGTAGATCATTGTGACATTTATAATATAAACATGTTCTCGCAAGTGTTGCTGATATAGAGTAGGTACAGGACATTAAGATTTATCATGATGTATAATATTACAAAAAGGACAGGAGAATAGTGAGTTATATTTACCAATTACAATTTAGGCTACAGTAATTTTATGTTACTCGTAAACAACAGCCTATCAAGTCAAGTGTGTAAACTGAGGCTGAGGATGAAATGGCCTGTGAAAGGCCACAGCCCCAACATTTTAAATTTGTAACAGCAACAAAAAGCTTCCACTTGTGTCTACAAGGATGATACAAGCCGATTGTGATTGAAGTATGATTGCATTTTGTACAAAAATATATTGACAGATTGATAAATTAGGCCCACTGCACAAAAATATGTTCAATGTTCAAACTGATTTACCATCTTGAACACTTTGTTGGATAATATGAATTTTTGCTATTATTGCACCTGTTAGAGACAAAACACATTACTACAGAATGTCTCTTCAAGTTCTACTCAAGTTGTCGTGTGTGGAAGCCATTGTGGAAAGACACAATAGTCACACACATGATGGACGGGCAAGGCGAAGCGGTGACACACTACAAATTGCTTGTTGACACAAACTGGCACAGAGCAGCTGATGACATTCAAATGCTCATGAGGTCGGACGTCACTGGTCCTTCTTGGTCGGCACACGTGAGCGGGCGATGAGCACCGGGAGCAGAGCCACTACTCCCAGAGCCGCTGCCACCAAGGGCCGGTAGAACAGCCAACCCACCGCAATGGTGAGGAGGGAGAGAGAGCAGGAGACACACAGGGCGAAGAGTTTCAGCCCCAAGGAAACGAGCTCTCTGAGAAGCGGCACCCAATCCACTGTCAGGGACAGAACGGGGAGGAATATGAACGTCTAATAAAGCAGATGCAGGAATGAATGAAATCCTTGTGTGATGCAGCTGTATGGCAGTAGTGAGTGTTTACCCAGTGTGTGGATAATGCGTATGGTCAAACTTATGCCAAGGAACATGAGCGCCCAGCCTGCAGCCCGAAGTCCCCATGTCTTCATGGTGTTGTACTGGTGTTCCTTCTCAAAAACCTCCTACAGACAAAAATATAACTGCATCAACTACCAGAACCAAGGACCACCTGGAAAATCAGCACTGTAATAAATACTTTCATAGGTATATATGCACACTTCTTTTTGCCCCAGACAAACAAATGATGTGTCCAACCTGTGCAGAGAGTTCCTCCAGGTAGAGGATCTCCAGAGTGTCTCCTGACTTGGTTTTAAAGGGCCTCAAGTTCTCGCCCCTCTGCATGGCCACCAAACTGACCTGAAACACCGCAATGGGTTCACCAGCAAGCAGAGGTGGGGACTCGAGTCACAGGACTTTGACTCGAGTCTCAGTTTTAATTGTTCGAGACTTGACTTGATGCATGAAGAGACTTGACTTGGGTTCTGGTGACTCGGGACTTGACTTTGACTTGTGCTTTGATGACTGGAAAAGGTTTGTAAAGTCTTGGCCAAAGATCTTGTGTTAATAAGTTAGATTGAAAGTGATGAGATTTGTTTTAACGGAATTTAAATTCTGTTTTCTGAATTTACTGAAGTTGAAACTGATATAGAAATCATAATCTTACCACGTTTTTGTCCTCTTAAAACCATATTGCATTTAAAAGTCCTAGATATTTCGTTTTCTTTAAGATGTTAAATTGATACTGGACTCTTGATTTGTTCTGACTTGACTTGGTAATCTACATTTAGACTTGGGACTTGACTTGAGATTTGTGCCTCAAGACTTGAGACTGACTTAAGACTCGAGCAAAGCTGACTTGGTCACACCTCTGCCAGCAACTGAAGAGGAAGACCGCAATTTAAGCTGAAGCAGTATGGAGACTATTAAAGTATTTCTAAAAATTTAACTATTATTAAAAGAATAACTTTAGACTGAATTATCATTTGTTCATTTCTGTGTAATTCACTGTAATGGATGTGAACAGTTATAAATAACAATATACCATATGAGCAAGGACTAGCTGAAAGTGCAGTGATTGGCTGAAGTCGGTGATTCAAAAACAGATCGTCATGAGCAACAAGAACATTAGAACATCGGAGACGCTCACCGTTTCGGCTGGGCCGGGGTAAGAGCCTTCCCCACTGAGTCCAGCGAAGGAGAAGCTCACACGCACATCGCCCACCTGACGAATAACAGCAAACAAATAACAACTGAACATACTGTGCACACCGATACGGAACACACAACACAGCAGAGGCCAATATGTATCTGCGAGTGTTTCCATGGCGACTCTCACCTCTGGTCTGCGTGGGTGCGGAGTGTGATAGAAATAGTCGCCATCAATGGTGAGAAAAGCGTCAAAGTCAGAGCCAGGGAAACTTCTCAGGCTCAGTGTCTGGAAGTCATTAATCTGCTCCACCAGACCTGTCGTTAACACAAACCAGGGTGACAGCTGTATGGAAGAAACAGGGCTGTGGTGTGTTTCTGTCACGCAGTTTGTTTAGATACGTACCTTTAGACAGAAGGAAAGGCCCGACTCGGACTTCAGGAGCCACGACTGTCACACTCTCAACCGCCATGGCGCTAAGTAGGTACAAAGATATCATTCAAAATAGATTAGTGCTGAAACAATTAGTTGACTAATCGATTAGTCGATCAACAATCGATTAATCGTTTTAGTAATTTATCATGTAAAAACCCCAAACATTTACTGGTTATGGCTTTTTGGGCTGTCGGTCAGACAAGTAAGCAATATTAAGAATCGCTTTGCGCTCTGGTAATTTGTTATGGGCATTTTCAATTATTTTTGACATTTTATAGACTAAATGATTAATCGATTTAAAAAAAAAATCAATATATAAATCGATAATGAAAATAATTGTTAGTTGTAGCCCTAAAACAGATTAAGCACAACTCGGTTAATTCACTTGCAAATGTATTATATAGAACAGAACAGAATAGAAATCGAATAGAATAGAACAATCTGAAAGTATTTGAGTACCTTGGGTTGATGTGACCAATTTCCTTATCAAAATTCCTACTGTTGATCAACTCTGATTTCCATTCTGTATCTAAGGAAAGGAAAGGGAACGATACTGCCTCACACTGCACATCCAACCAATTAATACAGCTTCAATTCAGTGTATTGAATTGTATTATCACCAAACTCTAACAAGGAGCAGTCTTGATAAAACAACTCACTGTATGTGTACGTCGTCTCAGTTTTGGTTTCTCCATCCTCTTGGTAGTCCCTGAAATTATTAAAATAGTAAAGAAATGTAATAATGATCTGTATGTCAGCCAAAGGTTTTACACCCGACCCCACTCTGATTGTAAACGACTCACTTGCTCTCCTGGTGCTCCACCCACTGATACATCTCCACCTGTCTCTTCAGCTTCACTGCCTGAACCATCACTCTGTAGTTGGGGTCGTGCAGGGGCTACACAGACAAACATTAGACAAAGGAAATACCTGTAAAGAATGACTGAGTGAAGAAACGATGGACGTATGAATGGAGGGAGCGGTGTGACACAACAGAGCTGAAGTCTTGTAAGAGCCTACCGATGAGGTGCGTAACCGGGCGGACAGGTGGACCAAGTGGTTGTCGTTCTGGTGGTCGAGGCCCGAGAAAGGCGCCAAGGACACGACCTGAGAAAGACCTTCATCCAGGGAAGATGCTGTCTGCAGCGCCCGTCCCTGAGCAGAACGACGGCTACAGTGAGCACGCACTACAGCCAAGTCTGTGCTTATATATGCACCATGTAAGAGTTTCCTACCTCGTTGCTGAAGAGAACGTAAAATGAGAGGAAGAACAGTGCGACACCAACAACGGTTCCCCCAGCAGTGTCGCTTAAACGCTCCAGGAATCCAGGATTGGAGCGGCTAGATACACGCGTGTGTTGGTTGTGGTCTGTCTCTGAAAACTGAGAGAAACATGCAACAACAGTTGAGTACGGTTAGTGCACAATGCTTACAGGTTCAACAGGATCTGACTGTCAACAATAACCACAACTCATGCATTTCAAATCAAACTGTGGCAGTCAAAAACAAGTCAAGACCACCTAGACATACCATGGATGACTTTACTGATTGTAGCCTAACCGTACCGTTCAATCAGGCCTAATTATTCCCTCGATATTCTGAATTTCTAGCTATTGTGGACTGTGGACAGCTAATTTGATAAGCTCTGGGATACGGTGGTGATGCTCACAACGATGGAATAAAAAGGAAACTAGGTAAAATCCTACAGTTAATCTATTGTCATTTTCTCATTACTCTGCATTATTTATTTTAATTTCATCAATCAAGTAAAATATATTACTTTCTCCTCATATACAGGTGTACAGATCCACCCCCCTTTTACATATCCATTTGTCACATTGTCACACTAAAACATCGACACTGAAACAACATAAAGGTGTAACTCGTGTCAGAAAGCCTTCTGGGGCCAATTAAAGTTATGGAGATGAGTGATGTTGAAGAACCTTTTCCCCCCAAATAGGCAAAACCTGCTGTCAGTGAGCGACACACCAATAGGCCTACTATTTAACTTTTACACAAGCCCTTTATGCACACAGTCAGGCTGACAAACACATTGAGACAGACTGATTTTAGCTCAGATTTAATAAAGCATTCAAGGTCCCAAGGTATCAATTCCAATCATCTTTGCCACAGACCTATGAATAGCTGACACACCTACTTTTCCTTTCCTAACCTGCATGTTAACTGACAAACCAACCAGCTGTAATGTAACTAGTTACCTGTAACCGATTACTTTGAAATGTCAGCAGTCACTACAGTCAACGGTCTGCTGTGTCTTTGCCCTCTAATTAAATACAATAACGACAATATTGATAGTGAGAAAGGCGGTAAATTGATGCGTTAATTGCATGCGGAAGAAAGAAATGGGAGGGAGGAAGGAAGGTTAACGTTAGAGTAAAAAAGACAAGGCGTTACATTTGAACAACTCACCGGCTGTGAAGACATTTCTCTCACTTGTTCAACACCCAGTCAAGCAGAAAAGTTGGAGATGATTGCAGGGATGCTAGCTGCAGCTGACAGTCAGAGAGCAACGAGCACGGAAGGCAAACTTTACTCCACCTTTACTGCTACTTCTTCTTCTTTAGTGTTTATTGGCGGTTGGCAAACCAGCTTAGAGGCGCATTACTGCCGCCAACTGGACTGGAGTGGAACAAGGGATTATGCAGGAAGAAACAACTCTATTGCTAAATCAGTTTCTTTTAAAAACGTAGTAATATCACAGTAGATCTTGCCTGCTGTTTTCCCCAAGAGAACTGACAATGAAAAGTCATCGTGTTTTGCCTTCCTTAGTGACTTAAGAAGGTGATTTCTCACGATATTGTAATTTCTACAATGAAGTAGTGCATGTTCGACTGTTTCTGGTTGGCTACAGTGTGTGCATTTTCTTGCCTATTTTATATAATATATAGATGAGAGCTGTATGATCTATTCTCAGACGAGTGATGATATTTTCTTCCCTTCGCTTCCAGCCCACCTTCCTCTCAGCACCAACACGTGTTTGCATATTATATAGATGTGTTCCAGTTTCATTATCATCCCAGTACTCCTGCCATACTGATTGTGCATATGTCCTAATGAATGTCTTAGCTTCAGCTTTGCTTAATGGAACCTGTAGGTCTACATGCTTAATTCTGAGTGTTTGTTTGGCCAGAATATCCACCTGCTGATTTCCCTCCACACCAACATGAACAGGAACCCAAAGGTAGCATGTAGATATATCCCCTTAATTTCCATCCTGTACATTATAAGGAATATTTCATTGATAATATCTGTTCTAAATGACGATCTGCCAGATATTATGCGTATTAGTGCTGAAAAGCTAATTGTTAGAACTCATTATTTGTGTTGTTTATTTTTCATTCACTGAGATTTTGTCTTATCATTACCAATAATTCTGGAGACCGCTGTGTGTTTGGTAACATCTTTAAGTAATACCTTTAACCTGCAATGAAAGGGAATCCTCACCTCTCATTGCCAATGGTCTCTCCTCTCTCTCTGACACAGAGAGAGAGAGAGAGAGAGAGAGAGAGAGAGAGAGAGAGAGAGAGAGAGAGAGAGCGAGAGTGAGAGAGAGTCTAATCATGCCAATCTTAAGAGGATTATTATAAAGGGAACACAAAGCAACTGGCCTACTGTCACTCATCATCATCATCATCATATCTCTGTTTCTCGGTCTGTCTTTCTATGTCTTTCCATATACACACACATACACACACATACGTGTGCATGCACACGCACATGCACACTCATACACACACGCACCCATTTTGCTGCAAAGGGTTACACTCAGGATATACGGAGGCAGTAGGACTTTGAGGAAGTAGAGGAGAGATTGTTAGGATGCAGGAGTATGATGTTATAGTGCTGGGAACAGGACTTAAGGTAAGAAAGATCACATTTATAAACTTATAATGATGCACAGTTCCTAATTTGCATCCATAAGATGCAATTCACAAGGTGCTGCAAGTTCACAGGGCAGTGCACGCATGCCCATTCAAATGGCCTCTTGAGAGCAATACTTTGACAATTATAGTTACAAAAAAATAAATTTAAAAAAAAGTTTAATGTTGCACCATGAACTAATCAAAGTGTATGGGTTAATTGTATTTAAGGTATGTTTCTACTTTAAACTTGGTTTCACCAATTGCAAAATCCACCTTCTGTTCATCAGAGGTGGAAAGTAAACAGTTACTCTCTCCTGTTTACTTGGGTCGATTTTTGTATTTAGTATTATCTAGGAAAATTATTTTAAAGATTTATTTTTGGCATTTCATGCTTTATTTGTTAGACAGTGAGAGAGAGACAGAAGGGTATGGGAGAGAGAGAGGAGAGGACATGCAGCAAATGACTGCGGGCCGGATTCTAACCCGGGTCGCTGCGGGAAGGACTGAGCCTTAAACGGTACGCGCTCTACTCGGTGTTCCACCGGGGCGCCCCAGTATTACCTAGTATTTTTAGAAGGTGTGCACTTTTGCACACACTTCATATCTGAGATCTGAGAGATTAAAAAAAGAAGTCTCTGTTACTATTAAAGCTTAAAGCTTTATTCGGATGAGCTGAGAAAAGAATTATCCCTGAGGACATCATCATCATCATCAGCGTTCACCATGCTGCAGCAGATGATCTGTTAAGGGGGTGGTGTGTGTGCATGCATGTGTGCGCACGCGCGTGTGTGTGTGTGTGTGTGTGTGTGTGTGTGTGTAGAGGTGGGGAGGTGGTGGGGGATGGG
>OMOV01109146.1:0-10805 GCA_900312565.1 Beryx splendens | reverse complement strand
AAAATATCACTAACAAATGGTGGTATGGTGGCACGATACTAGAATGAAAGGCTAGTAGATTGTGTACCTGACAACATGTACTGGTAGGCATTGTCAGAGATGGAGAAGATGTGAGGAGGAGCTTCACTCCTCTTCTTTCCTCTGTAGGCAACAACCACTTCTTGGTTGTAGACTGGCAGCCCCTTGTAGGGGTTGACAGTCACACAGAACAGCCCAGAGTAGGTCTACAACATTAAGAGAGGCATCAAGGGTAATACAGTAGTTTTCAGATTCACAGACATTTTATCAATGAAGGAAAGTTACATTTTTATGTAATTGTCTTACATAGATCATCCATGCTGCATAACGCTCTTTGAGGTTAAACAGCACAGCGGGCTCATGAAGGAAGGTGAACATCGCCATGTCTTCAATTTTATCAAACTTTGGTGGGTTCTGAGGGTTAACGTCACTCTCCTTCACTGTCACAGTCTGAAAAAATTGATAATATTGTCTTAAACAAAGATCAAAGATGTGGATTTGCATACATTAGCACTAATTTGTAAAATTCATTATCATGTACAGTATCTACCTTTCCAAATTCAGTGTCAGCAGTGACTTTGTCACCGTCACGACTGGTGATGGTAGCCTTGACGTACTCAACCAGGGGGTCAGGAACGAAGCATTCCTTCTTCATGTCAAACGGACGAGTCTGGGCCTCCAGACGCTCCTTGTCTGACTTCCTCAGATAGGAAGCAGCAATCCCAAACTCCGCCATGACGGCGTCACCCATTTTTCAACCTAGTAGTAGTATTAAAAGTTATTTAGGATCAGTGATTCTCTTTGACCAGAAATTTCTTTCACAACTTATGCTGAAGCAGTCAGCCACACAAGACCCAACAAAAACCAACAAAACAAAACAAAGGTTTAGTAAAAGCAGACATATTAAAAGAATAGTTTACACATAGCTGAAAAATGTACAAACACAAATATACTGTATATCCCCATTCAAAGGACAGTATTTACACAAATTGTCCTCTCAACACACATGTAATCACTTTAAATCTTTAATATTTAAATATTTGGCATATAACTCAGTCTTTATACAGAGTGACTTACCACAAGTACAGAAATAAATAAGCTTAAATAAATGCATCACCAACATTGCAAACATTCAATAATAAGGAATAGATTGATAGAGAGATAGAGAGGTTCTTTATTTATCATGCAGGGGAATTTGGATGTCTCAGATCGTTCGGTGCAAAGCATGCAACAACAGCCCCAAAACAGTCGTATAAGTAAAAGCATCCATGTGTTCCTGGCATATTCATGTATCATCAGCGAAACAAGTTGCTTTCAAAAAATAATTTGGTAAATCGGTCAGTTCAGGTGTTTGAAGTTCAGATAAGTAATGTTGTACTCCATAATTAAAGATAATTAAGACTGTCACATAAACGTAGTTGTGGATTTTACCTGGGGGGTTGCACTGCACAGGAGATCTGGATCTGTGCTGGTTATGTGATTTAGGCAGAAGCAAACCAAAGGCCACATTATCAAGACAAATCATTTCCTCAAAACAAATGAATTTTTACCAATATATAACTCACAGCAGCAGAATTCACAGTAACAGGATGAATCCCCAAAAACTATCACCAACTTTTACCAAAATGTAGTTAACAGCAGATGCTTATCTTTCTAAGATCTGAAGTGAACAAGACAGAACACAGTCACACATTTACGAGGTAGAGGTTTCGCACTTCGGTGGCTGTTTTTCTTACCTTTGACTGTCAACCTTTGATTGTCAAGTGAAATGATGGACCCAGTAGCTGACAGCAGGGCGTCCCTCCATTAATAAAGGTTGTTTGTCAACCAAATATGGGGATGAATATCAGAGAAATGGCATGCTGGTTGCATATCAAAAAAGCATTCTCCTAATTGGGTAGAGTCTAGTGCTGCTATTTGTTGCTCTCACCTTGTGAAGAGCACACTGGTACGCTGGACTGGATGTGACAAAGAAAGGGGAAGGCAGGAGGTGGGAGAGCAGGGACAGGCTGCAGTCTGTCAAGTACATCTCGTCGGCACCAGTAAATCATATGAGGTGATTCTGAAATAATAATGATCTGAGCATGTGATGAGAAAACTTAAGCTTAAGCTGGAACCTTAATTAGGTCACATTAAAAACATAATGCAATGCTTTGCAATACTTTTATGGGCTTAACTATGGTGAAATAATGGAAAATATCCCTACTAACTATACCACTTCTCATACTTTGGTAGGTTGGTGACCATCCTAAATAGATAGTGATTCACTTCAGTTCCCATCTATATGTGATGACAGAGGGGTAGCTGAAATAACAGGGGATCAACACATGACAGGAGCTGTAGTGTATGTTCCTTAGGAGTATTGATTTGAAAATGACTGTATTTCATGTTGGCTCTGAAAATCTCAAGAGGAAACATATTAATCAGAGAGCTTATATTTATGGCCATTTCCTGCTAGGCGGATGGCTCCACGCTGCATTGTGATGATTTATTTCTTACTCATGACAGACAAAATTTTTTTAGTGTGCTTGTGTACCCAAACCAAACAAAGTAGGCTTGCTGGCAAGCAGGATTTATAAGACATCCAACATCTAAAGATCGAAAGTTCAACAATGGTCTGTCAAGTGATAGGATGTGAAATGGATTTCAAGGGGGGCAATAAAGAGTTGCAGCTGTTGTTTACAGAGAGGCAAGACGAGGCCATGGTCACAGCAGTAGCAACCTTTTATTATCACTCACCACTGCTCAGTTAGGCGTGCACCCTTGGTCTAACCCTGTCCACATGGCGACGGAGGCAGTACTCTGCAATCCAACTCGCGCTCAGATGACATGAATTAGAAATGGCTTGACATGAAGTATTAAACATTTAACGCTTTGAATGGCCGCACATCATAGAACCACACCAGAAGTAGATCCAGGTTTCGCCTCATATTTATGCCTTAAGATGTTCTGTGTTTTTGGTGACCTATTTCACTCAACCTTTAGGGTTAGGGTTAGGGTTAGGGTTAGGGTTTGGGGTTAGGGTTAGGGTTAGTGGTTTTTTTAAGTGTGAAAAGGGGTGACCACATCATTGAATCAACATTTGCTGGAGAAGTCATGGTGTATCTGGGAATAGCAGAAATGTGTTACTGTTTCTCTTTATCTTCATTGAATTAGTTGGTATCATCATTTCGATAGCCACTTCCTCAGCAGGTAGGAGGAAGTAGAATTTGCCAAACTAGTCTGAGCCGAAAAGAGAGGAATTACGTTTTTTAGGTTGTGGAAATGCTCCACCACCAGGCCAAGAGTGGGGGAATTCTAGGTGTGCATGTTGTACCCCAGATGTTGCTTCTGTAGACGACGCTGTCTTCTCTTTGCTTTCCAGAAATCATCTAAAAAGTACATGTTCGAATGAGGCTTGAGGCTATGGTCCCACATGTGACAATATTTCCCCGCCCTGATCTTCCTTCTAGATGCCATCTTTTGGCATGTGAGTAACAATTCATATCTTATTTATAGACACCTTGGTCCATATTGGTATTCATATTCAAGCAGGCAACATTCACTCAAGGGACGGAAATTTGATTTTAAAACTGTGACCCACCTCTTGTAGTGTTTTTACATTTAGCCAGCAATGAAAATATCACAGTGTAAAAAAATCATATTTTCTGTTCCTGCATAAATCCCGAGATTACCATGAATAAACATATACAGTATGTACTCATGCTCTGTACAGACCAAAGCACAAATTCGTATTGTTGTGACCTATACTCCAGGCTTCTATCCAAAGATGCCCTTGGCCCACTCCTGTTGACGTGGCTTTGTTTTCTTCTCTTTATCGTTCAGCACAAAGATAACCTGTGAAATTCCTGCTGGCTGCCTTTGCGGGTTTGGTGATTTAGTGGACGGCTTGGGGACAGCTTGTGACGCAGGTAGGAGGGGATTTTTTTTTTTTTTTTGACCAGCAGCAACAGGTGATAAGCCAATGAGGAACCAATAATGTACTGTATGTACTGTATGTAATGTTGGATACTATTATGCATGGCTAGCAGTAACAATGGAAATTGTTGTTGTCATCTGTATCTATGAATGCTAAATTTCAGGATAGCAAAATTTGCTTGTTACAGGAAGGCAAATCAGCCTGCAGCTAGCATTAATTAAGAATAATTCTGATATGACAGAAATGTCATGCTTGAATATGCATATATGCGCCATTTTTTCCTCCAGATTTTTTCATGGCATGATGAAAAGGCATTTGAGACAGGATTTAAACGCAGTCACACTACATCTCATGTCTGAAACTGATGCAAATGAAAATCTTATCCATTCACAATATTCAGTGATCCTGAACCTCAGCCGCGTTCCTCTATCACATTTATGAGAACAAAATTCTCAACTCCTTTACATAGCCCCTCTGTCTATTCCAGGCTCTAGCAGAGCAGTCAACCCTCCATCAAGGTCCCATTCCCAGCTGTCCACAGTCCTTGTGTCTCTGTTGCAATCACATGGACACACAAAAGGAAGGTGTGAAGCACCTTGCCTGACTTAAGTTTGAAACCAGAGCCAGCTTCATATGGAGGCTATTGTTAGTATTATTTGTTGTGAAAGGTCACTTTTGAGGGGGTGTTGAGTACCGGTGGAGGCTGGCTGGAATCAATTGTTCTCTTGCCTTGTCTTCTCAACACACTAAGATCACTCAGACCGTGGACCGGTGTGTGGACTCGCATCCTGGCTAATGCTTGACATCTGATGAAGCAACAAACATGACATACAATAGAGAATTAAAGCAAAGGTACTACTCATGTGAAAGCTGATATCTGCTTTTTGTCTTTGATGAGAAAACTTGGTAATGTATTGCAGATCTTGAAAATGTATGTGGAGATTTAATTTTGCCATATTGTACTGTTAACGAATGTGCTATTTTGACTTGAAATGTATTTCTTTGATTCACAAGGTCTGTCTGTAGAGGACTCCTGGATACTCCAAGTACAGGTTCTCTGATGTGTGTCAGTCCTGCATCTCTGTCAAGCCCACAGTCTTCTATGATCCTCCCTCATCTGGCTTTCAAAACATGATGCTTGTTGCTGGAGAAAGACTGACCTCTACCAGGGATGGGAAGGTGAGTAGTTTCAACTTTTCTAGGCCAGGGCTTTGGACAGTCTTTTTAACGTATTAACATATTTTATGTCTGTGCTCAAAGAATGTGTATGAATGGGAGACATTTTGCTTGGGATGCATGGGGCACACTGCTGTGACACATTCTGCTTGGCTCGCCAGATCAGGTTGTCAGTCCAAGAGCGATCTGGATAGCTAGCTCGAAAATATCATCTTTTGCCTTACACTTAATTTAGAGGTTTGGTTGCCTTTGTCCAAGTGTCCACTTTTCTATGCCCCAAATTTGCAGTGACAGTGCATTTTAAATACAGATGAGCAGATAGACATTTCTGAGAAACAACTGCCATGCAGGAATAGTAATCTGATAATACGCTTAATTTATCAGTTCATTTTGAAACAAATTAATTTATTTTATACTAGCTATTACTACAGTAAGTATTTCAGCAATTGTTAAAATGGTAATCAGTGAGATTCTTGTTTTTTTGTTTTTTCATCTTTGGTGCTCAGCACTCATTGCTGTTTCCAGAGATCACCTGTCAATCAAACAGTGTGTACAGTACTGTGACGTCTTTTTCCTTGGATTTTCTTTTGATGAAGTTTGAGTTTTCTCTGTAGGTATCACTCTTTAATTTGTCTGTTCAGCCATGGTGACTATCGCTGCTCATGCTAACTACCCAGTTCTTCTATTTATTCCAAACAAACCACACTTGCTGCTATTGGATATGGAAAATTCCTCACTTCCTGTGCACCAGAGGATTTTTCCCAGGAAAGAGCAGTCCGACACCGGGTTTTAAGAACAGCAAATGGAAAAGCTTTAACTCACTGGATATAGATTGATTATATTATATATTGTATAAATCGATCAGCAATAGAGGGTAGCAAAATGTCATCACCATGTCATCACCAGTAATTTGTTGCTGAGTAATTAATACATTTCTGAGTAGTGTTTTCTCAGATCTGCTAAAATTGGACCACATGTCAGTTTTTTTCAGTAGAGGATTGTGGCAGGTAGCTCCACCCTCTGGCCCGCTCCAGTTCTCTCCGTAGACAACGTGAATGGAATTTCATCACCTTGCTACAGTTGAGCACTGTTAACAGACATTAAGCCTAACAACGGATAACTAACAAGAGTTCCTAGGTGTTTGTTTCTCATTTCTTTCCCATTAAACCATGCTAAATATAGTGTATTTTTCTCTTCTGGCAGAAGAGGTCAGGTGAAAACAGTGCATTCTCCTCCCTGGCTCAGTTCCTTCAGACTGAAGATGGTGAGGGGCACTTTTATTAACACATTCTATCTACTATTTGATTTGATTTGATTTGATTTTATGCAGGTATAATTCTGAGGTTTTCACTGTATTTGCTAGCTTCTTGCAAAAGTTATGTTGATATTGTTTCATAGTGGCAGAGGTAACTTGCCATTAAGGACCTCACAGCTATAAGGTTACCTTAAATCCTGAGAACTTGAAAAGCAAGTACGAGACAACTAGTTAGCAACTGCAAAGCATCATTGTGAAGGCTTTTGAAATCATGAACTCATGAAATAAAAATATCCAAATCCTGAAAACTCATTTCTAATCTGACAACAAATTAACCAGCAGTTAAAACAGCTGTAAATATGGTGGGAGGACAATATTAAATAGGTATTCAAATTAAATACATTTTTTGTCATGTTTCACTTGTGCATTCTCCTCAGATGTCTCATCTACAAGTGGGTGGACCAGATAGAAGCATCATATTCAGGTGGGCAATAAAAATAGAAATGTAGCAGCTCCATCTTACTCTCTCTCTTCATCTTTCTGGCTTTCTTTCTGTCTGTCTGTCCATCTGTCTCTCTGTCTACCTGTCCATCTAAAGTACAGACAGCACATTTGCAAGACATGTGATTTACATTCTTGTTATATTACCCTTTGGAACAGTTGAAAGAAAAGTCAACACAATTCCAGATGCAGATTAATTTTATTCTACTGAACAACAGGCATGCTTAGGGAGACACCATTACTCAGGCAGCAGGTGGCTCAGAAATGGGAATTTACCAGTGAGCTTCACTCTTCATCGAGCCCTTTCTGAAATATAAGAAGATAAGTAGTGAGGTGTATTGTTGATTGAAAAATAGGGTTAGGATTAGTTATTTTCCGTTTGTCAGCAGTGTAACTGATTAAACGGATATTCTTGTATTGTAGGCCTATAGTCCCTTTGGAGAAACATTCTAAATAACATAGCAACAATACCCAACGCCCTGACAACTTAGTGGAAGACCAGCACCTCCTTGTTATAGAGGCCTGGTGAACCTACCTGAACGCATCAAGAATTGTACTTTTTAAGAGTCATTATGAGAGATTTTATGACACCCATTTCAGTTTGTTTTTCACACACTGAGTTTAAAATGAGGAAGTGTTATCTGATTGGTCTGAAGGTCAGTGCAGACTATCCCTTAGTGTGAACAGCCTGAAGACTGACGACTCTGGAAGATTTTTTCAATGTTTGCTTTTGTCAGGCTGAGTCTGGTCGGGCTCATCTAGTGTGAAGCTGCACAAGACTCACCAAGACTGAAATCTGAGAGTGACTCCCATTGGCAGCTGCCAATGGGAGTTTAGATACAGGGGGAAGAAAAACAAAATGAACAGGACAACAACAACGCCCATTCATGTAGATAATAACAACAGGTCACACTAGGCAGTTGAGCTGGAATTACGTGGTGGACTAACATGGCACTAGGGGGTTTTAGAATGCTTCTCCAATGCCTCTATTGTCCTAAGAGCAGTTGTTGGAAGTGATAGACTCATCAATTCTTTTATGTATGCTGACTAACAGTTATGTGTATACCAACCTTTGAGCCCACATCACGGCTCTTGGCACGTAGCTTGTTGACCTGAGACTCAGCAATGTCAGCTCTCTCTTCAGCCTCATCCAGCTCATGCTGAAGCTTACGGAACTTAGTAAGATTACTGTTGGCCTGTTCCTCCTGTTCAACAGACACAATATAGCTCATCCTCAGCACCACATTATGTGTTTTGTAATTGCATGAGAGTAATGCAATACAGTCTGAATTGGCTAGATGGAAGTCTGGCATTTGAATTGCACCTCAGATTCACAGTACTTACAGCGTCCTCAGTAGCTTTCTTGTAGGATTTCACCTTTAGCTGCAGCTTGTCCACCAGATCTTGAAGACGGTTCAAATTCTTACGGTCCTCCTCAGTCTAAATGGTACAAAAAATGAAACAAATTATTTTGTTTTTGAATTAGCTGTTATTTGCTTAAACTTGTTGAATTTAACAGACTTAGAACCAAATTGATCGATACCTGATAGGTGAGCTCCTTGATACGTCTTTCATACTTTCTTATTCCCTTTACAGCATCACTGGCCTTTCTCTGTTCAGCTTCCACCTCATTTTCGAGTTCCCTGACCTGTAGGATGTAGAAAGGGCCTTTTACATGTGATGCAACAGTTGCCTGGTCTTCATTCATTTTCAGTGAGAGGTGCGCAGGGAGACACAGAGTGGGTGGATTAGCAGGCGGATCGGGACACGGGCTTGCTCTCAAGAAAATGACCTGTTCGTACTCGTATCACGCACACACACACCCGCTCAGCCAGAGTTGAATTGTCTTAAACTTTTTGACACCGTGACGCGGAGTTTCACCACACAATTGAATATCAATGGACACCATGTGGCCTGACTAGTGAAATGAGAGTTTGTTCTGTTGTCACTGAGTTTGAACAATGGAGGAAAAGTTGATTCTTGAGGTCTGTGATTTCCCAAAACTAAGCAGCTGTCTGAGAGAGCCCAAATTGTCAGTGCAAGAGTGGGTGTATCAGGTATGTACATTATAATTCAATAGTTATATATGGCTATGTAAACAAATGCAAACAGCACAAAGCTGTGTTTTGTGGCCATTTCTATTTTTACCACACACGGAGCACCAGCTGTTTTTTGCCTTCACATGAGGCTTGGTGAGTGCTGCGGAGAGGCAGCGCGAGTCCAAATGTGGCGGTTGCATCCTGTGTAGAAAGCCCTTATCAGTGATAAAAGTTAACCAAAAGCTCTGTGTCTCTTTTACAGACTGATGTTTATTTAATTTTTTGCAGTGATGCCATTGTTACCTGAGCCATATTGAACACTTACCCTGGCCTCAAGCTTCTGCACCTGCTTCTTGCCCCCCTTCATGGCGATCTGTTCAGCCTCATCCAGACGATGTTGCAGGTCCTTGATGGTTTGCTCCATGTTCTTCTTCATACGCTCCAGGTGAGCGCTGGTGTCCTGCTCTTTCTTCAGCTCCTCTGCCATCATGGCAGCATCAGTAATGGCCTTCTTGGCCTTTTCTTCGGCATTTCTGCACTCCTGCACTGCTTCCTCCACTTCAGACTGAAGCTGGGATGTATCGGCCTCCAGCTTCTTCTTCTGGTTTATCAGGCTGGTGTTCTGGATTTACATTAAAAAATATTGTAGAATTTGTCTGTGATGTGAAAATATTGAATATGAAATAACCTTGCTGAAATTAATACATAATCACTGTATATTACCTGTGAGTGCAGTAGCTGCACCCTCTCACTAACATCCAGCAGCTCTTGCTCAGCAAGTTTGCGTCCTCTCTCAGTTTGCTCTAGAGCAGACCTCAGTTCCTCCAGTTCAGCTTGAATCAGGTTGTTGCGTCTCTCACCAATGGCAATGTTCTCCTTAAGTTCATCATTGGCTCGAAGAGAGTCATCAAGTTGAATTTGAGCATCCTGGAAGATGAAACATTTAAAAGATGTATTGTAATAGGATAATACATCCCAACCTTTCTTTTTTAATCAATATTCATACCTTTAGATGAGCATGAACAGACTTTAGTTGTTTCTGGGCCTCAGCTGCCTGCCTGTTGGCCTGGCTTAGCTGAATCTCCATCTCATTGAGGTCTCCCTCCATCTTCTTCTTCAAGCGGAGGGCCTCATTTCTGCTGCGAGTCTCTGCCTCAAGAGCGCTCTGAAGAGTATCCACTACTCTCTGTTGGTTTCTCTTTGCTTGCTCCATTTCCTCCTCTTTCTCGGCCAGCTTGCGCTCAATATCAGCCTTCACCTGATTGAACTCAAGCTGGGCTCTGAGAATCTTCCCTTCCTCATGCTCCAATGTGGCCTAGAATGAGAAAAAATATGTTGTCAATAAGAATATGTAGCCGAATTTCAACAGCTTTTAACCAATTGCAGGCACAGTGCATTCAAGTTCATAAGGTCTGTCATCAGAGGGCACAACATACCTCTACTTCCTCGAGAGTTGCTTGAATCTCAGACTTCTCTTGCTCCAGTTGTTTTCGAATCTTCTCAAGCTCATGAATACTCTTCCCACCCTCAGCAATTTGCTCAGTGAGGTCAGATATTTCCTCTGAGGATCAAAATGTGAAATTATAAACGTCTTCTCGTGAGAAAATGCTTTGAATAAGCTCTTTAATACAGTTACATTTCCTTACCTTGTAGATTCTTGTTCTCTCTCTTCATGGTCTCCAGATGGTCCAGAGATTCTTCATAGGAGTTCTTCAGTTTGAAAAGCTCTGTGCTCAGAGACCTGGCCTCCTTCTGGGAGCTCTCCAACTCACACTGAGACTCTTCATACTTCTGCTTCCACTCTGCCAAGACCTGAAAGACGGCATGCATTGTGAATAAAGCATTCACCTTTTACCTGCAGTGAAATAATTTCTAATAAATTGAACCTTGTCAAAGT